>BJFM01000439.1:0-16861 GCA_016586285.1 Arothron firmamentum | reverse complement strand
ATATACTGCTACTGCTACTACTACTACTACTGTGTGTACTACTAATAATTCCTCTGGGATTAATAAAAGTATGTGTATTACAAAAAAAAAAAAAAAGATGATTAAAGATTATCCAAGGTTAGATCTCTGCGTGCAACTGAACTTGTTTGGGTTTCCTTGAAAGCGTTTCGCCTCCTCTCCAGAAGACTCTTCAAAAACTTGACATTCCAGTACAGTTCAAAGCCTCCAACACTCTTGAACAAAAAATGGTGCAGCCAAGGGACAAGACACCAAGACATAAACAAAGCAGTGTTGTCTATGCTGTACAGTGCCAGGAGGAATGTAAGGATTTGTACATTGGGTTAACAGCCCTTCCATAAACGAATGGCCCAACACAGATGGGCTGCCTCTTCAGGACAGGGTTCAGCGGTACACCTCCACCTAAACGAAAGCGGACACCCCTTTGAGGACAGTCGAGTATGTGTACTGGCCAGAGAAGATCACTGGTTTGTCAGGGAAGCCATCCAAATCAAGTTGGAAGAAATCATCCAATTTCTATCACCACAATGCAGTCCTCCTCTCCTTTCGTCCACAATCCAAATGTTCACACCGTGTCACGAGACTGTTTCAGAAAGCGGGATTATCGAAAAGCCTGACTTAATGTGTTGTGATTTCTGGAAAACACTGGATTTTCGGTTTCAGAAAGCAGGTTCAGCGTAATTCTGACTCAGTTACCATGGTAACAGACTCCGTGAACCAAACCTGCTCGCAAGCAGGTTTATTCCAACTAAGCCTGAGTTTCTGCTGCTCTTGAAGCTGCAGACTGCCGGAAGAGGAAGATCCGCCCCGATTAGATCTTTGACTCAGCCCCGATGGGAACTTCTGTTAGCGTTCCCGATTTATTTGCACCCTCCATAGTTCATTTAACAGCATTCTCAGCCCTCACATCGCTCATATAGCGGAAAAGCTCTCAGCTCGGAGCAAATTCTTTGTATTATGTGACATTCGTTTTATCTTTATTTTATTTTTTTATTTTTTGCAGACTTTTTTTTGATATCATATCGAAAAATCGGGCTGTCATAAACGATACTCTTTCACTCAAACGATTTTGAAACACGTTTGTAGTGTTAAAAAGTTCCAGCCAGCCGAAACATCTGATGGAAGAGCTACACAGAATTGCAGGTATAAGTTTAATCACTGAAGTGGCTGATATCTGAAAGTAACAGCAGCCAATTACATTGAACTCTTCCGAGAAAAATCAGTGTCGTTGTGTCTGTGATTAATGAATTTAGTGAACCAACACTAGGTGGCGCTAGATTATGTCAGCCTTTTTTCTGTTGGCTATAATGGAGAAAAAATTAAAACATATTCAAAAAACACAAGTTTGGAGACATGCATGTATAACAGGTATTTAAATGTTTGATAGATACTTTATTGATCTGATAGGCTTTCAGATGGACAATATAAATGACTAAAGATTTGGCTTTTTCTTTGTTTAGGAGATTCTCTAATTTATTAAATCTAATTATCTCAGGTTAATTGAAGCGACTGAACGCTGTTTAAAGGACAAGCTAAACACCACAATAGCTTGTATTTCAATCATATCTGACATGTTGGAACTGTATTTTTATATTTCATCTTAGCTTTCTGCCGAGTCCATTTTGTGCCTGTTGGGTTGCGCCTGTGGCTCAAACACACGTGTGGAATAGAAATGTTGAATGAGATGAACCACCAAGACCAACCATTTTTTTCTTCTTTTATATATCTTTCCAATTATTGATCACGCATTGACTCAGTAATTTTCAGCCACACAATCTCTCTCTTTTGCCGCTGCGGCAGTATAACTTTTTTCTGTGAAAATATGCACATTTTCGGTCTACGTGGTCATGAAATCTTCCTTCTCCAACAGGGAGAAGTGACCATCAAAGTTTTCTTTCACTTGTTGCCATGGTGAATCAGGTTATCTGCGTTCCATTGATAAGGCTTTTTAGATCGTCAGGCACGAGCATAACTCTGAGTCAGAGGTGCAGCAGACAAAGGGAAAGCACCGAAAGTGAAACTAGGTCAACGACCCTGCCAATGACTGTCAGGTGACCACCCAGATCATTAGCACTTTAATGGTCCATAAGGGCTATATTTTCAAGCTCTGCCCCCAGCAATCTCAAAACTAAAGAAGCCTTCTGGAGAGGAGGCAAAACAAGTCATGTTGCACACAGAGATTTAACTTTGGATAACTATGACCTGGATGAATGAGAGCCTACACAGACTTGGTTAAAGATTCAATCCATTTTTTGCCAGGTTGCTGCAGTTTTCTTGTTCCTTTTGGCAATTCTCTTCACTTCCTACTTTTGTATTTTTCTCCACTTACAACAGACTTCACTGTGTAAACTAAACACTTTTAAAGTGCCCTGTATCACATCGCACAATTTTAAATATTACCCTTGGTGACCAGTGTAAACAATTTACTGCCAAAACAAATTCAGGAGCTGATAAATAGGGAATTCTTTGACAGTGTAATACTCACATTTGCAGTAGGTTGGTTTTAAAGAGTGACTTGAGCCACAGTTAAAAAAGCTGCAGACTTTTCTGATTTGTTTGAAGACAGGAGGAGCTGACAGGAACTTTTCCCTGAAAAAGAGTGACAGAATTTCAATAGATTTAAAGTCCCCAAACTAAGACGGTCAAGGCAAAAATCAATATTCATAGCAAAAAAATATAGAAATATTTTCTTAACAGCATCCATATCAACACCAACAGTGTCAGGATGGTTTTTAATTCTTCCAATTGACTTGTTTGTTTGTACAAACACGAATGAAAACTTTTACAACACAAATGAAGCACAAACAAAACACACTAATTTCCTGAGGTCTTTAGTCGGGCGGTGGGCCAGCTTAACGCATGTGGAATGCAGCTGTAATGGTGGAGACAACTAGTTTTTTCGGGATAAACAACAATACAAGATACATTTGTCGGCCTCCACTGCGTAACAATGTAAATAGAACTTATAACGCTTGCACCTCTCAAGTGCATTTTGATTAGATTTTGTTTTGTAAAGAGTGATGCTGTTTTCACCTGGTGCCACTGAGACAAACGAACACACTGCTGAAGACATGTTGCCATTCTGTTAGAGTGCTAATTAAACACGACGAGATAATATAACAAACAAGTCTACCTGAGTATCTTCTCCACATCACAGCTGTCAGTCTCATCCCCCTTATTGAGGAGTCTAAGGATGCTCTTCTCAAATGACTCAGAACAGTTGTTCTTAGGAAGCTGAAGGAAAAAATATCAGGTCGGTTACACTGTAATCACCTGTCCAAACAGTATTTTTCCTTCCATTACAACAATATCTTTTAATTTATAAAAATGAAAAACTCTGACATTATAACTGTGGTCAGACTGTTTTACCATACTTTTTTCCATTTTATTTTTCAATTATATCGATATGTTAAAATTAGAGTGACAATGGGACAACTCAATTTGAAGATACTTAGCTGTTGATACCTTTAGAAGGAAATTCTCCAGTTCCAGATGTGTTTTGGTCACATAACTTGAAGAGGAGTCTGACCACTTTACCTGAAATATTGCAATCTTCATCACTAAATTTGAAATAGTGAATACTAGAACATGTTATGTAAAAAACAAACAAACAACAAACAAAAAAACTGGAAAATGTAAATACATGGAAAAAAGTTGGGTTAAATAACAAATATAAAAATGCTTTCGAAAACCAGATGGAGGTGATTGTAGCACTAGTTTACATTATGGGTTTTAAGTTTGTAGTAAATATTCATTTTGTGGTTTTGTAGTACATAATCATTTTGGAGAATACATTTGCTGTGCTTAGCAACCATGATATCCTGTGTGACCATATAAGGTTTGTTTTCATGTAGCACGTGCTTTGACGTATATGTCACATGAATGTATGCAACTATTAAGACAGGCCTACTGGACAGGGTTGATATACAAAAAGTCTGTACGCGGAAGAACGAGTGCCTTCCTCCCTTTTTTTCTGCCCGTCTTGGGACTGAGGAAGCTGCTACAGTGTGGTAGAACGCCCACAATCGTGTCAATAAAATCTTGCTTCGTAGACTTGGATTCTCTTTTGCATCTACACCAGAACTGAATTTACAACAGGTTCAATCATGGGAAACCAAAAGGCCTAAAGAAAAATAAGTATTCCTACTGAGAAAAAGGTTGGGACACACAATACTTCTTAATAATTAGCGTTATCACCTTTGAGTGAAATAACTTCAGTGAGAGCTGGCTCACCTGTGTTGAGTGTTTGGTGTTTTTCAAAATACAGGTTTTGTCTTCAGTTTCTTCACTGCACTGCATAGTTATGTACGCTGTGCAGTGTCTCAAGTGTTTCTTTGAATTTTAATAATGGCTTACGGCTAATAAAAAAAATAAATTCGTTATCAAACAAAATTAGAATAAAGTGGCACTGTTCAATTTTGCCACTTCATTACACTTTTGTTAGACTCATCATGTCACGTGCAGTCACCTTAATAAATCATTTACATTGAAAATTTAAGGACAATTCTTGGCAAATTTATCATGGGGTTATTCTTTCTGAATATTTTAGGTCTAAAAGACCTCCTGTCATGTCCCCAGGTAACTTTTATATGTGCTTGCACAAAGGATATCAACACCTGATCTGGTGTTCTGGAATGTGTTATGCAGCAGGTCTGTCTGTCTGTCTCCACATTGCCAAAACTCAGTTTAACACAAGTGGACACATCTTGTCTCCATTTAGGCTATTTATATCCCCAAAAAAACCCAAATTTTTCCACAGGCAAACATACACCACATCAAGAAAGTGGACTCCTTCGTAAAAGCAGCTTCAATACAAAGTGGAGCACATCAGACTACCTGTAAACATACCAAGCGAGCTATTGAATTTTGAGTTTTTATCTGGGTTGCAACTGACGACAATTTTAATAGTCGGCTAATCCATTCAAAAATCAGCAGCATTTTGATGATATTCCAATTTAGATATTGAGATGCATTAGCAGTTTAAAGCAAGAGTACCTTTCTACAGACAAGATGGTTGACATGGGCCATACTCCATACCGGAACTCCATGCCGGAAGTTAGTTAACCAGGGATATGAAAAAACCTTATCAATGGAACGCAGATAACGTGATTCACCATGGCAACAAGTGAAAAAAAACAAAAAACCTTGACCCTGCGACAACACACTCTGAAGAAAGCGGCAGTTGGACGCTGAAACATGTCAGGTAAAAAAAACAACAACTACTCTTTGTCTCAACAAAAGAAAATTTAAGACGTAAGAAAGAAAACTTAAGACGTAAGAAATCCCCTAAACAAAGACAAATCTTTAGGCATCCATCACTGTCAGTGCCTGATATTGTCTATCTGAAAGCCCATTGGATTAATCTATCTATCTAACACACCTGTTATACATGTAAGTCTCCAAACTTGTGTTTTCTGGATATGTTGAAATTTTATCTCCATTATAGCCAACAGAAAAAAGGATGAGGTGCTCTAGCCCCATCTAGTGTTGGTTCACTAAATGCCATCCATTCATCACAGACACAACGACACACTGATTTTCCTTGTAGAGGGAGTCTATGTAATTGGATGTTGTTGCTTTCAGATATCAATCAATTTAATGATTAAGCTGATACCTGTAATTCTGTGGAACACTTCCATGAGATGTCTGGGGTGTCCGTGACTTTTTAACACTAGAAACGTGTTTCAAAATCGTTTGAGTGCAAGAGAAACATTTATCACAGCCCGACGGTCACCTTGGACAAATGCTAACCGATATCTGATATAAAATAAACAAACAAAAAAACCCTATTGCAAAAAAAAAAAGATAAAACAAACGCAACACAATACAAACAATTTGGTCCAAACGGAGAGCTTTTCCGTGATAAGAGTGATGTGAGGGCTGAGAATGCTGTTAAATAAACTATCGAGGGTGCAAATAAATCGGTAACGCTCAAAGAAGTTCCCATCGGGGCTGAATCAAACGTCTAATGGGGGAGGATGTTCCTCTCCTGGCAGTCCGCAGGCTTCAAGAGCAGGCTAAACTCGGGTTTATTTGGAATAAACCTGTTCGCGAGCAGGTCAGTTTCACCGAGTATGTCACCCCGGTAACTGACTCATAGTTACGCTGAACCTGCTTTCTGAAAAAAAAAACAAAAAAACAAAAAACAAAACCTGAGTTTCCCTTAAATCACAACAAATTAACTTAGAGTTTTCCTTAAGCCCGCTTTCCGAAGCGGGCCCCATGTGTAATAATCTGCCTCTGCAACAAATATCGTTCAAACACTACACAGACACAGCTCCCCACACATTGTTGTTTTTTTTTTTTAAAGGCATTTAAAAAACACCGAATAAGCAATATGTTACACGAAAAAGAAACTTCCCCTTGGTACTTTGCGGTACAGACTGGATGTATGACGGCACTGTAGTCGGTATGGACGCCAAATAAGCAGTACATTACATGAAGGAACAGCGTCCAGCGTATGGCAGCGTCCATGTTGGCCATCTTGTCTGCAGCTGGGTGCCTCTTGTAAGAAGTGGAACTTTAACAGCTACATTTCATAGCAGGAAAACTACCACCAGTGACACTCAAGCAAAAAGGCTTAGAGCAGTGCAATTTTTTTCATTTACCTGAAAATTGTACTCCTTCTCTATTGTGGTACAAGTGACGCTCCTAAGCACAATTTCTTCTATGTGCATAGCTGCAAAACAAAAACAAACAAAATCAGTTTAGCAAATACACTACCAGTAGTACTTTCATGCCATAGAAGGGTTACAAATCTAAAATTAACACTATTTGTATTTTAAAATGGCAAATGTTTAGGATAACTTAGTGTCAATATAAAAAAAATACAAAGTACACAAAATAATTGACTTTTTTTCTCATAATAATTTTTTTCAGAGTATAAACTAATAAAAAAAAGCATTTTTTAACTTTCACGGTAGAACTTATATGATTAATCCATCAAAGGCTGGTTGTAGATCATGCCACGTAAATACGTCTGTCAAACACAACTGGCTATCAGTGAAAGTAATTAACGTTTATGCACAGCCACCCACTTTGAGGCACCCAGCAGTTGGAGCGTCGACTCTTGCAAAGAGGATGCGAAGCTGGACATTCCTCCAAGTCTGAAGAACAATGGAAATATTTCTGACCCATCTCCTCCTGTAGATCCACATAAAAGTATTGAATTTAGATAGTGACAACAGCTTTTCAGCTTCACAAACAATTCAGAGATATGCCCTGCCCACACTTGAAAAAAGTAAACATATCATCTGGCATCAAACGAATTATAATTTAAATAAAGGAAAATTGTGAGTTTTTGTTTCCACATTTTAATTTCTAATCACTGAATTAAATCTCAACACAAAAATTAAAAGCAATTACTGTGAATGTCTAAATTCTGGTAAAGTAAATGATTAAAAGAAAAGTATTCTAAAGTGATCACACAGAGGATGACTGCTTCTCATCGGCTGAAAAGACTGGTCTCACTTGGATAGAATCGAGGCCTGGTGAAAATAAACAAGGGGTCCTCACAATGACTTTAACATACTTGATAAATATAGTATTACAGCTCCAAGGCCTCACTTGAAAAAGATGTCTAACTTTAAAAAGACCTTTGTGCTTAATGGGATTAACCTAGTTGATTAAAGGATAAATAAAGAGAATAAAATGAGAATTAAATGTGCAAACATCTGGATAAAAGGCCAACAAAAGTAAAATAATAATAACAAGTTATTAGATGACAATCCATAAAGAAATATTTTATTTAACTAATACTTACCTATATTTTTTTTGGTTTGAAACTGCCCATCTTATAAACTAATCTAATTCAATTTTATCAACATAATAAACAGACGTGGAAATTTTAGAGGTTATCTGCAGATGTTAAAGTTGTGTATGGCTGAAACAGCTTTATCATGGCCTTTGTCTTGTGGTTAATGGTTGTACCTGAGCGTCGACTCGAAAATGATTATGAGCTATTTCTTCCTTTTCGACGAGATCGAGTTTGTCAAGCTGCTCTCTAAATGCCTCCCCTTGATGGAAATGGAAAGCTGGGTGCAGAGAAGCCATGGTGAAAAGCAGCGACAAATGCTCCAGAGGTCTCGCTGCTTTGTTGTTGTGGAAGATGCCGCATCTCTGCTCAAATGATGGGTACACGGGATGTGGCAGGCTGTCCCTGAACGGGGAAGAGTAATTATAATTCTTGTAAAACATGGTCGGATCGATGTGGCTCAGTGTCCTATACAGTATTCCAGCACATTCTCTGTTGTCAGATCCGAGCAAAGATATGCAGATCAGTAGTTTGGACAAAACCACTGGATCGGTCACGTCGGTCAAAACTGCCAAATCGTTTGAGCTATTCGCCCGAAATTCAAAGTCTCTCAAAATGTGGTAATCTTTCCGAGCGAGATCTTCCAAGTATGATCCCAGAAAGCGGAGCTCCAACGGCTGGCACATATGTAAAAGCCCGCACATTAATTCAATCCGCTTCGCAGGGGTCAGACAAAGGCCGAACCACTCAAAAACAGTTTCCTTGTTAGGCGGGGGTTGACACAAATACGGCCCAGTTGACTCCTCCAGTCTGGTAGACACAAATGAACGAGGTACAGCCATGGAAATATGTTGGTGCCTCTGTTCAAATGAGTCGTTCTCGGCAGTTCCGTCTTCTCCTTTCTTGACGGTTTTCGTCGGCAACTGCATTTTCGGCATTATCGGCGCATTTAAAGCGCATACATAGTTTTCAACGTAGTCTGTCTAAAAGACCTGTCAGCCTTCTATCAATAGCTGCATTAGCTGCAAAAATATCACTACGACAGTAAAACTCTTAGCAAACATCTCATTCTTCCTCTACGTTTTATTTCCGGTAGGAAAGATCCGTTGTGTTACAATAGTACTGCCACCACATGGCGAATGACATTATAGCTTTCAAACGCATTGAGCCATAGCTCTACAGTAATGTTTTATTAATGGCACGTGAAATAAACACAAAAATTCAATATCATTAACATAAATGTTATTACAATAGCACAGAAGTGTAACCACGTTGCTATATGAACTCACATATACAATTTGTGGATTTGGTTTGCTGAGAACCCAAATAACCATAACTGGCTGACAGCCTTTAAAATTATTCATTTTAATGGACAATCATCATCAAGCAGTTGTTGTGAGCCTGATGACTAACCTCAACTCTTTGTTCATCTGTACTGCTCACACATATATGGAAACCACTAGTTAAAAAATATTTTAAAGATATAATAATATAATATATAATATTTAAAATCCTAATCATGAGATTAAGTCAAATTATGAAATAAGGAAGTCATGATTATGAGACAAGTCCTAATTATTAGATAGAAAGTCAACATGATGAGATAAAAATAATATAAGACAGAAAATTAAAATTAAAATTATTAAAAACTCATAATTATGAGACAAAAAGTTGTTTCTGAATTTTTAACTCTTAATTATGAGATAAGGAAGTAATAATTATGAGACAAGAAAGCCAATAGTAGGAGAAGAAAAAGTCCTAATTATTATGGTTGGTGAATGGCCATTTGGAAGTCGGAAAATTAAAAATCTGTATTACACAGGCAAAGACCCAAAAACACAACTAGCAACCAATAGCTAATTACAAAATATTATCACCCACATTTTCCAACTCTTTCAAAGGACTGCCCTAATAAGTTACACTTAATCAGTATTTATGAACAAGTTCTTGATTTAGTTGAAAATAGTGATTATGCTAGTGATGGCTTTATCCTATTTCTTGATTTCCATAATGCATTTGAAATTATAGAACATTAAGTTATTTTCAAAACACTAGAACTCTGTGGCTTTAGAGAGAATTTCAGGAAGATGATTCAATGTTTTTATCATGATACGACCTGGGGCCCGTTTCAGAACACAGGTTTAGTGAAAACTCTTGAGTTAATTTGTTGTCATTTAAGGGAAACTCAAGGCTTTCAGTTGAATCAGGCTCAGTGTCACTCTGAGTGTGTTACACCGCGGTCACGCCATTTGCGTTTCGAAAACACACGGTCAGGCTACTGTTTGTGGGTTTTTTTAGTCTTATCTCGATGGAAGAACTCAGAAGGCACCTGCCTGCGTTCGTGTCAAAAAGTAACGCAGAGCACTAGAGGTTGTCTTTTCTCAAAAATGTCTCTCAGAATTTATTGGAGAAAAATACATCCAAATGGAATCAGAAGACTAAAAAGTACAAGGCAAAACATAGTGGCGAATCTGAATTCAAAAGATTGGTCGACTAGAGCAGAGTTCACCGAGGCGCCGCCTTCGGTCTCCAGAGGAGCCGCCAAACACTCAGACGAGACAGCAGCTCCTCTCCGAACGTGGGATGGCGCACCCTGCTCTCGCCGGCTGACAGCCGGCTTTTTTGTACTCCTGAGAGATTCACCGCATCGCAAAGCTTACAGTCAGGTTCGCTCTATCCTGTCCTGAAACAAACAGAGCCTGTTGTCCCATCCCTCAAGGACATGGAGCACGGAGGCTCCAGATAACGTAGGACTCAAGAGGCCAAGCTGACCTGGACAGAAAACAGAGGCCTAACAGATCTGTACACCATGCATTGTTGTTCAAGCTTTGTGTGAACCGTCAGCTGTTTCAGGTGATGTTTAATGAACATAATGGACACATTATTGTTGAGATCTCAGCAGTTGTTGCTGCGCATAATGACTCAGCAAGCTGTCAGCTGTTTATGACAGTGACCTAATATGAAGTCGTTATGCTTAAGCAAAACACACTAGCACATGCTGAAGCAGCTTTGGTGATTACATTCAGTTACTTGAGATAAATACATGAGGAGTCATGGACTTATCATATGAGGAGACACTGTCAAGGCTTGGATTTTGTCTGGACCCAGATGCAGACACGAGGCGCGCTGCAGCCAAAAAATAACCCTTTATTTGGGCGTACAGATAGGCAACAGAGAGCGCTCCAATAGGAGGGAAAAACAGATTAAACAAGAGACTTCAAAACAACAAGACATGGTGTATTATTTCTTGTTGATACTATGAGGCGGCTAATTGACTTGGTTAACGGCATTCTTTATTAAACAGTGCAACCTTGAACAACCGGTCACAGTCCCGCTTCCCGAGCGTTTACCAATTGCGCATGCGCTCAGCCCTGCGCCTCGCTTGAGCAACCCCTGTCACATGACACAGACAGATCTGTAATACATCACATCTCCCTCAACAAGATTTTTTTTTTTTTTACACTGAACATTGTACATATGACAACATATTTACAAGGAACAGGCGCACTTGTGTAACAACAGTTACATTTGTTCTATCAATCTCTGTGGGGCCTTAATACTTCTACTGGACTTCTTTGGCTCCCTGAGGTCAGTAGTGTGTAATGTCGCAAGTCTACCAGACTGCCTTATCTCATTTGGTCCATCAGTGTGTGCTGGTGTTGGCTCTACACTTAGTGTAGTCTGAGATGTACCACTGTTTTCTTGAGGGGTATCCTCACTCTCTTGTGGCTCTGCTGGTTTTAACTGTGACACTAACATTAAGTGTCTCCTATTTCTCCTGTAGGTGACACCCTCAGGGGTGCGAACATCATATGACCTGGGTGCCACACCTGTGACTAACCATGCCTCAACATTCCAACCTTTCCCATCATGCATCTTAACTCTGTCTCCTGGATAAAGAGGCTTCAGTAACCTAGCTCCTTTGTCATAGGGCCTTTTTTGATCATGCTTGTACTTCTCTTTTGTTTGTAGTACCTTGGTGTTGCCCCGGTCTGGTTCAGACTCTAGAAATACTGGTAACCTAGTTTTAAGTTTTCTGTTGAATAACATTTCTGCTGGTGACTTCCCTTGTTTCAGAGGATTATCTCTGTAGTTCAACAGAGCTAAATAAGGATCTGAGTTTGAATCTAATGCTTTCTTGATGAGCAGCTTCACTATTTTCACTCCATTCTCGACCAACCTGTTGTACTGTGGGTATAGTAGACTAGATGTTATATGCTCAAATCCATACTTCTTTGAAAAGTCTTTGAAAGCCTGACAGCTAAACTGAGGTCCGTTGTCCGTTCGGACTGCGCTGGGTATTCCATGGCGTGCGAAGAAGGACTTTATGTGGGTCATCACAGTATTGGCGGTGGTGTCCTTCAGCACTGCCATCTCTGGATAGTGAGAATAATAATCCATCAGTAACACATAGTCCTTGCCGTACAGAGTAAAAAGATCTAGTCCCACTTTGCTCCAAGGATTCACCCTCTCTTTTTCCTCAACCCTCATTGGTTCTTTGTGCTGTTTATTTCTGTATGTTAGACAGGTTTCACATGTTCTGACCGTGTCTTCTATGTCACTGCTCATCTTGGGCCAGTATAGTACTGCTTTTGCTCGTCTCTTACACTTTTCCATGCCCAAATGTCCCTCGTGGATTAAGTGCAACATGTCCTGTCTCAGCACTTCTGGGACCACCACTCTAGAACCCTTGAATAACACCTCGTCTATAACTGACAGTTCATCTGCGAAATGGCCATATGGTTCAGGGAATGAGTTAACTGACCAACCACATTTTACACCTCGTATTGTTTTTTTGTAGCACCTCTTCTTTAGCGGTGGCTTGGGCTATTCTTTCCCACATTTCATCTGACACTGGGCAGCTTTTCCTGACTAGATTTACATGCACCGTTTCTTTTTGTTCATATATGGCATTTGGTTCTGTTTTGTCGTAAGCCCGGGAGAGCATGTCTGCCACAAGCAGTTCTTTGCCTGGGCTGAACTCTAGCTTTAGGTCATATTTCTGCATGTTCAGAAACAGTCTTTGTATCCTGGGTGGTGTGTTTGCCAAACCCTTTTTTGCGATAGTGACTAAGGGTTTATGATCAGTCTCTACCCACACTGTTTTACCGTATATAAAAACATGGAACTTCTCACATGCGTATGACAGAGCTAATGCCTCTTTTTCAATCTGGGCATAGTTACATTCTGCCGCAGAAAGAGCTCTGGAGGTGTATGCTACTGGTCTCCATCGGTTGCCGTACTCTTGTAGCAAAACTGCCCCTATGCCTGATTTAGAGGCATCTGCTGAGATTTTCGTTTTACGTTTCTCATCATAATACCTAAGGACAGGGGCTTCAGTGATTAGCAGTTTGAGTTCGTCAAACTCCTTTTGGTGGTTACTGTTCCAACACCATTCAGTGGTTTTACATAGCAAGCTCCTCATCTGAGCAGTGTGTGCTGTTAGATTAGGCACAAATTTACCTACATAATTTATGATGCCCAGAAAGCGCTGTACACCCTCTTTGTCTGTAGGTGGTGGCATGTTCTGGATGGCTTTCACTCTGCTCTCACTTATTTGGACACCTGCTGTCAGCACTTCACCTAAGTAGGTGATTTTAGTTTTTCTGAACTCACATTTTTTTTGCATTTAGTTTCAACCCATGTGTACGGGCAGCTTCTAAAGCTTGTGCTAGCCTGGCATCATGCTCTTCTAAAGAGGATCCACAGATCAAGATGTCATCAATGTAAACCTTTGTGCCCTGCACCCTTTCAAATATCTGGTGTGTCGTTCTGTGAAAGACTTCTGGGGCGGATGTTAAGCCAAAGGGCAGTCTCCTAAAAGAATAACGGCCGAAAGGGGTGTTGAAGGTGCAGATTCTAGAGCTCTCCTTATCTAGACACACTTGCCAAAAACCAGAGGAGGCATCTAACTTGGAGAAATATTTTGCACCTGCTAAGTCTCCAAAAATTTCTCCCCTGGTAGGAAGTTGGAAGTGTTCTCTTTTCACATATTTGTTCAGTTCTTTTGGGTCTATACATAACCTCAGTTTGTCTTGTCTCTCTACTATTACGAGTGAGTGGACCCATTCTGTGGGCTCTTCAACTCTTTCTATGATGTCTAGCTCTTCAAGCCGCTGAAGTTCTGCTTTGAGTTTTTCTCCTAGAGCTAGTGGTAGTTTGCGAGGTGCGTGGATGATTGGTTTATAGTTGTCTTCTAGCTCTATCTTATGTACCATTCCAAGTTTTCCTATTGCTTGAAATACATCACTGTATTCATCCTCTATATTATGCACACTTCCATCTTTGTCAATTTTGTGTACTCCCCTCACCAATCCTAACAGGATGCTTGCCTTTAAGCCTAGGAGTGATGCTTTTTTGCCCTTGACAACGACAAAATCAAGTTCATAGGTTTTGTGACCATCTCTCAACACCATTTTACATTTTCCAATATGCGGTATGATATCCCCATTATATGCCCTCAGTCTTACTTTAGCTTCTGTGTCAATCTGGGGTTTTACCTGTAGATTTGGCAGTTCAGTCTCAGCTATGAGGTTTGCCTGGGCTCCAGTGTCCACTTTGAATTTTATGTCAGTCCCATTCACGTTGTAGGCTTCCGTCCACTCCTCATCTGATGCTGCTCTGTCAATTGAGCCCACGAAGAGGTCCTGTGTCCTCATCGTCTGAAGCTCTGTCTGAACCTCGGACCAGGTTCACCCTCTGCGCTCTCTCTCTCGGCCTCCGTTGTCTGCATACACGTGCAAAGTGATTCCTCCTCCTGCAGATCCGACACTCCTTTCCAAACGCTGGACACTGACGAGGCCGGTGTTCTCCTCCACAGTTGCCACATACATGTAGTTGTTGGTCCCTGCTGACATCTTCCCTGGCTGCTCGTTTTTTTTGTACGTTGGTGTGGCTGGTCAAAACTGCTTCGGCTTTGCACTCTGTCTCACTCGCTGCCGTGCCACTATCTATAGATTTTAGGCGCTGCTGCATGACCTCTCTGGCCTGGCATATCTGTATGGCCCTTTCCAGAGTCAAGTCAACTTCTCCCAGCAAGTTCTCTCTGAGTCCTTTATCTCTAACACCCATAACTATCCTGTCTCTGACCAGAGCGCTTGCTAGCTCTCCAAAGTTGCATGACTGGCACTTTAATTTCAGGTCAGTAATAAATTCTTCGACTGACTCTGACTCTGTTTGATTTCTGCTGTTGAACACATACCTCTCATATGTTTCGTTTCTTTTTGGCGTGCAAAACTGTTCAAATTTACTTAGTACGGTGGCATAGTTCTTTTGTTCATCTGCCGTCAGCTGGAAACTGTTGAAGACGTCAATGGCTTCGGGTCCCGCGACCGTCAGAAGGAGTGCTATCTTTTGCGTGTCATCCTTCCCTGTTGCCCCTATCGCAGTCAGGTAGAGTGTGAAGCGTTGTTTAAATCGTCTCCACTGGTCTTCTACCTTACCGGTCAGTTTCAGCTCCGTGGGAGGTTTTAGCTGCTCCATTCCCCGATCTCGCCGTCAAGGCTCGCGTAGTCGCTGTGCCACTCTGTCGTGGCAGTCCGCACCGGTGCCTCAGGTGCTGTTGTAGCTGCTGCTAGCTAAAGTGCTGCTCCCTAACCCCACGCTGCAAGAGTGTCTGGGTCCGTGTACTCCTGGCACCATGTGTTATTTCTTGTTGACACTATGAGGCGGCTAACTGTACTTGGTTAACGGCGTTCTTTATTAAACAGTGCAACCTTGAACAACCGGTCACAGTCCCGCTTCCCGAGCGTTTACCAATTGCGCATGCGCTCAGCCCTGCGCCTCGCTTGAGCAACCCCTGTCACATGACACAGACAGATCTGTAATACATCACACATGGGCAAGCGTGAACACAACCAAACAGCGAAAAAGATCCGGTGTTCTGTCGATTCTTCCGACCCGTCGAGATTTCCTACCAAGCCTTACTGCGCATGCGCAAAACACATTACGTCATTTTTCGAAGTTTCGTCGATAATTTCAGGAATTTGCCAGGAATTTATCCTACCAGGAGCGTGTTCTGAGCGAAAGCGGTGAGTGTTCAACGTTTTCTACTACATTTTAGCTAATGCCGATTTCTAGCTCTTGTTTTAGTTTATGGCCGACTTAACTGATTGGTATTGGCTTGTTTAGAAGAATAACACTGTCTGAATTAGCTGTTTTTTTGCGGACTAGGTCAGTGACGCATGTGCATGTACAGCACCGTACTGTGATATCGTCAGTAAATGTTCTTTTTGGAATACTTCTCTATTTCAGGCTTTCAGTCACTTGAATCAACTGATTTATGCTGGGTAAATGAGCGAATTTAACCACCTATAAGAAACAATTACATTGTCATGTTCAAGCTAGCCCTGAGACACGTGGTGCAGATATATACTTTATTTTTGTTTAAATCAAAAATAAACTGAAATAAAATCATGTTTTTACAAAGAATCTGTAAAAAAACAAAACAAAACTGAAGCCCCAAGGCTTATTTTAGCCTATCTATACCATAGGATTCAGTTTAGTTTATTTGAAAGGGGACAATACAATTTCATAAAACACATGATTACATATGGTTAAAAAAAGCCAGAATTAGCCATGAGGCTAGTTTTCATCTGTAGTCCCCTGGCAGGATTAACTCAATAATTCACAATTAAGCCTCGTACTCATGCATTTTTACAAGAACTCATGGTAGTTTAAACTGAGAAATCAAATGCAATCAATGGTCTGAGCATGTGGTTATGTTTGTTCATGTAGCATGCTTGGCTTGTTTCTCAATGTGAACAGCAGCAGAACTGAAATGATGTACAACTGTCTTTTGTAGATATGGAAGACAAAACCTAAGGAGGTATGCCTCCAAATTCACATTGAGAGGTCAGTAGTTTCCTTAAAATAGTAATAAACCTGAAATGTACTTCGGAACATTTGTATTTAATTTTACTGCAATGTCTGTAATTGTGATTCTTATTTTAAAGTAGATGGAGAGCTCTTTTTTGGCACAAAGCGAGCTGTCAAATCGAAAGAGGAGATGAGGAGACTGTTCGCTGAGTTCCATTCTTCACCAATGGGAGGGCATACTGGCATGCAGAAGACAAGAAGTGCCTTGTGTTC
>BJFM01000438.1:82759-95844 GCA_016586285.1 Arothron firmamentum | reverse complement strand
CGCCATGGTGTACTGCAGGTGCGGTGAGGCGGAGTGGGAGGCACCGGTGTCAGACCGGGGCCCGTGACATGGAGATTATATTGATTTAAAAGAAATTTAAAAAATGAAATAGAAATGTTTAAGGACTAAGGTTTTTTTCTGCAAGTAGACGTTCAAACAGAGTAACCTCGTCTGAAATAAAACGTAGATGTATGCAGAATGTTCTGACAGTTAAAATTTCTTTGTCAGAATATGCTACCACAGTAATAAATACAGCTAGGATGTTCTGACAGCTGAAATTACCCCATCAGAATATGCTTCACTGTAACCATGTTCTTTTATACAAACAAACCTCATTTCAATGAGCTTTAACACAGATGTTTAAATTAGGTTGTTTTAAACTATCCCCATGGCTATGGATGATTTTCAAATAATTTATAACAACATTTGTATAATGTATAAGAAAATCTGAAATTAGAAAAGGGGAGACCAGACTGTAGTAGAGATAGAAAGCTTTGAGTTAGGTTTGAATAAAAATTAATACTTGCTTGGTGAAAAAAAATAAATCACAGGACCAAGAAGTACTGTAGGTGCTGGCCAAACAGAACAAAAGACGAAATATGGGACAAGGCCAACCCACATAGGGCCGTAGGACCCTGTCTGTATTTCAACTAACCTAACCTAAGTAAACAGGGAAACAAAGTGTATATCTAACGAACCAAAGCCAAAAATTGGACAACCAGCCACCTACAACCCAAAAAATACAATAATAGAACTTATGAGTTCTAATAAATCGTAAGGAAAACTCTACAGTCACCTGTTCAGTGAAAAAAGTAATACTTAAAACAGAACTGCACAACACCAACTTCACATGCAATTAAAATAAATTTTGTAACTATAAACATTTCCTGCAGGTGAAATCTTTATGAGGATCTGTGAAGTTTACACATCCAAAATGAGCCCATCGTAAACATGTCCCTCACTGCACTTAGAGACAAAAATACAATTAAAAACAATACAATTTCAAAATGTGAACATCGCTTTAGGTATGCAAATGAGAATTTTAACTGAAAGAAGAAAAAGATTTATTTAGCAGTCGTACCAACTTACTACTTATGCTTTTAGAATACTTCTTTTAAGATCATTGCAATCATGCTGTGCTCAACATCGGTGTCCAGCATGCAGCACACCATGCAGTAATCTTCTGCCTTGTCTAGAAAAAAATTAAGAAAATTTCATTGTTATGTCTCTTTCGACAGGGTTTTAGTCTTCCTTTGCGAATTCCTTTATTAATAGCTGCTGTTCATACATTTCTACATGTTGAGGATGTGCCCCTACAGATATACGTACATCATCTGAAATATATGAAGCATGAATATTTTTTGGTACCCATGAACAGAAGGTTGTGGCAAGACAGGTATTTCAGCAAGTTTATTTTACTGGTATTTTACTTACAACATTGTGGCTGCTGACTATACAAGCACCTTCATACTTACCCTGATTTTCTAGCAGGCTCCAGGCTATCTGCCGTCTGTACTGCGTTACAGCCTCAGCTGTGGTCAGTACCTCCCTTGCTTCAAAATAATAATAATGATAATAATAAAGTGTATATCTGCACCACGTGTGTCAGCGCCAGCTTGAACATGACAATGCAATTGTTTGTTATAGGTGGTTAAATTTGCTCATTTTCCCAGCAAACGTTAGTTGATTCATGTGGCTGAATGCATGAAGTACAGACTCAAAAACGCAAAAAAAAAAATTATTATTAACATTTGATTAAAAATAGGGTAATTAAACAAACCGACATATTTTCATAACACGTATGTCAGAGATTTTGGCTTTATTTTGGCCAATTCATTTTTTATGTCCACAATGAGGTGTTTAGCTAATTAGATGTTTAGCTAATTAAATTAAATTTATTAAATGGGTTTCCCTGCTCCTTGCTACCAGACTCAGCAACTATGTCAGCAGGTGCAATGTCTCCCCACAACCCCCTCCAACCACATGAACCCCGACCAGAAGGTGAGCAATGCGGAATGTCAGTTAGCACTATTGAAGGGGGTCAATGAGAATTATATTTTTGTCTCTTTTTTCTCTCTTTATCTGTACTAATTCAAGATAACAGTTTTTTTTTTCAAACACCTTTTCTTTTTTTCACATAATGGTAATTATCTGAATCAAAAACAGGCTATAGCCTAGTCTTTTTGGGATGCTGGGCATGTTGAAGTGTTGGGTGCTTGAGTCTGTGTTAATTTCACAGAGATTACTCAAATAATAGGACTTTGATTAAAAAAAAAAAGTCAAACAGGAATGGTTAGATTAAATTATTGTGCAGTCTTGTGTTCCTATTCAAGCTAAGTTGCCCTACCTTTCAATTTTATATAACCTAACTGACTTTTTTTTTTTTTTTTTTTACTTCATTTTGCTTCCATGATGAAGCCATGACGACTTAATAAAGGAAGAGGCAAATCAGTCACCTTGTGTGCAGTGAGTCCTTCATTTTATATCTGACAAGAGGCAAGAGAGTTGAAAAGGTAGAGTTATGTTAAGTTTTGACGATTGGATCCTGGACATGTGTTTACAGCAGTTGCACAGGGTTCTTGTGGGCTTCAGTGATGGGGCCCAATGTGAAATTCTTTTCATGAGGCCCAAAATCCCCCGTTGTTGAAGGCTGCAGACAGGTTTTTTTTGTTTTGTTTTGCTTTTTGTTCTGCCAACCAGAATCTTGTTTACTGTCAGTGGAGTTTTTTCTTTTTTTCTGTGCATCAGGTCCTGCCACCTTCTTTTGACCTCATGCGCTGTTGTCTTTGTCTAAAGTGTTTACTTTGGCCTGGATAAGGACAAGCACTTCCAACTCAGTTGTAACGAATTCTTGGTTTTCACTCTACACTTGCCGCTACTGTTGCCTTTCTCTCATCTCTAACTGGTCTGCCAATGCTCCTCAGCCCTCCCACATCAACAAGGAATGTTCCATCGACACCACTGCTGCCCAACGGATATTTTCCATTTTCTAACCATTCTCTGTAAACTCTGGAGATGGTTGCTTGTTGGACTTATCTACCTCGCTCGTCTCCTGGTAAACTGACCTGCTTCCATCCTCGACGAGATAGTCTTGCCGTTTTCTCAAGTGATTTTACTCAGTCAGTTGTGCTGCACTTGGGTCCTCGCCAAGAAGCCTGACGAAGATATCATTATAAAGTCAGCGTTTGTGGACTAATAAAGGCAAATATCTCCTTTGTTCAAAAGCTACCCATCCCAATTGATGGAACAGATGATGATGACACCTTGTAGTGTAGAACTGGGGACTCGACCATTGTGTATATTATCATTAGCTGTAACTTTTTCCTGTGCTGTCATCCCCCAGCCAAGTTATTGAAGCTCCATTCAAACTGTCCTTATTTAGGTGATGGGCACTGGGAGCAGTCGGGACTTAATGATGCTGGAAGGAGAAATTGGCAGTGGAATCTGTTTAGATCACCTCTAATCATAGAGCTTTCTGAAAAATGGTGGGTTGGGGGCGCTAGTGTCATGCAGAAAGGTTGTTGAAAGTGTCATGACTCCTACTGGGAAATGAACAGTTTAGAATCAGCAGAGGAAGGGCCATTTTGTTCCTAGAATATTGTGACTTCGGTGTTATTCTGAGAGAAGTCAGATTAGACAGTACCGTTTTAATCTTTTTGGTACAATTAATTGACCAATGGGAGCATGCCATTGCTGCAAGTGACCTTTGCAAAGTTATCATGAGAACCTGCCAGGTTTGGAAATAGCTGCAGTAAAGTAGCTAAGGATGAATTGCTGCCATTATCCGGTAAGATGGCCTATCACTGGCGTGTGCCTGCAGAGAGGATCCAGAGATTTACATGCTGAATGGCATCAATTTTCTGCTCTGCATGAGGCACCTCTGATAAAGACTGACTAACAATATCCTCAGTGCTGACACCAACCCTGTTAATTGCATGTTCACTGAGCTCTCAACACGACACATCTGTGCAGGTAGTGTCTTAATTTGTATCTGCTGGCCATTTTAGTGGAATTATACACTTCCAAAGACTTTGTTTTCACTGGCAAATTTTCTAATCAGACTAGATGAGATGAGAGGATAATTTGCTATATGTGTCAGAAACTTGTTTACTGTTGAGTTCCATGTCCTTCCAGAGTAAGTTTACCCATATTTTCCTGTAACACCGACTGTTCAATTACTCATTAACAGCTTGTGAATATTAAAAATAAATAAATAAATCTGCCATCTTGTTCATGTCACAGAGAGAATGCACAATCATGCAGCTTGGATGTTCAAAAGTTCCAACTGTGGTTAGAGGCTTGAGGGACTTCAATGTGAACTTTTTGC
Source organism: Arothron firmamentum (assembly GCA_016586285.1). Lineage (NCBI taxonomy): Eukaryota > Metazoa > Chordata > Actinopteri > Tetraodontiformes > Tetraodontidae > Arothron > Arothron firmamentum. The sequence continues at coordinate 91,517 of BJFM01000438.1, read as the reverse complement.
TCTCATCAGTGACCCCAAAAAGACATCAGCACGTACTATTATTTTCCAGTCGTGAACTCCTCAAGCTGTGAAAGCTTGATAAATACCCCAGAATTATCTGTGGAAAAATAATGATGTAATCCTTGCAGAATTTAGGGCAAATTAACATGTAATTATACAATTCTGACAACTTAAATACATCTTTTTGTCAGATGAAAGTAACTGCGGTGACACATAGCTAATACCGCTGCCTGTAATTCAAGGGCTCAGCATTAGCTATGTCTGTGTGTGTGTGTGTGTGTGTGTGTGTGTGTGTGTATGTGTGTCTGTGTTTGTGTGTGTGTGTTTGAGTTTGTAAAAGTGGATTGAACTTGACCTTAAATCATAATGTTTAAACATGTCTGACATTATTTGGCAGAGCATGAGAAACCTAATCGCATATGAACAGCCATTTATCAATTTGTTCCACTCAGTAAACTTTGACATGCTACAGCATCCAAATCAGTCAGTCAACCTATCTATCTGGCTGTCTTTCTTTCTTTCTGTCCATCCTTTCCTTCCATTCCTGTGTCTGTTTGAACTCTCTAAACTACCTTTATTTTGATGTATAATGGTGTTAGTTGCGTTAACAATGTCGTTTTTATCGTATGTGTGAGGTTAGTTCCATTGGCCCTTTTCAACCAACATTTCCAGGTACTTTCATTACCAGGAATTAATTTACCTGGTCTAAAAACAAAACAAACAAACAAACAAACATGTTAGATCCCACTGCAGAGATGACTATTGATTTCATTTTGTCCATCTTTTGAAGCAAAGCTGTGTCGATTGGGGTGAACTTAAATACAAATTTACCACATTTTTTGCTCCTCAGACACAAACATTTACACCAAGACAGGTGGATTGTGATTCACCTGAATGAAATATTCATTCTATACTCAAATTTCCTTTCCTTTCCTTTCCTTTCCTTTCCTTTCCTTTCCTTTCCTTTCCTTTCCTTTCCTTTCCTTTCCTTTCCTTTCCTTTCCTTTCCTTTCCTTTCCTTTCCTTCCCATCAGGTGTATAGGGGAGAAAACTTTGTTTTTGCTGGTCTCTGGAGCAGGACGCTGCCATCTCTGAAGGATAAATGAGGTTCTCTAGCCCTGACTCCCACACATGCACATTTGCAGAACTGTGAAGTTCATCAAGAGGATATATCCTTTTTTTGTTTTTCTGAATGCGAGAATGAATTATTTACCCATCACTTGCTGTGTTTACACACAAATGACTGCTAATTGGCCCTAATCGGAAGAAAAATGACTCATTTAAATATAGAACTAGGAACTGTTTCAGCATGTCCCACTACTATGACAGATGTACATTATTATCACTTTGTTGTCACAGTTGTTCTCGCTGCATGTTGATTGATGGATGAGTGTCTAGTCTGATGTGATGGTTTTACACCATCAGGCTGCAGCAATAAACCAATAGGACAACAACCAAAGCAGCAGAGATCCTGAACACTAAGGAAACTAACAAAACTAGAAACAAACTAACAAACTACAAGTGACAGAAAACACTAGAAGAGAGAAAAAACCACGTTAGGTCCAAAGATCCATGTGTCACAAGTGCACATTGTTAGCTTCTATGGCTTCAGGTTGTCTTACACCAGCTGTAAACTGCCATATTTAATAGGTAGAGCACACAACGTTCCCCAACCTGTTCAGGATCAAGCAGTGGGCGCCGAGCAGCAAATTGTGTTCTTTTTAATGAGGTGTGAATGGAAAGATGAAAACAACTGTCTGTTGTGTGCAGGCCAACCTTGGGCAGTCAGTAGCTATAGCAATTGCTAAAAAAAAAATAAAAAATAATAATAATAATAATAGCACGCACACGCAGTAGTGACTAATTCTATAGCCACAGTCATTTTATAGCCAATTAGTGTTCATAGGTTAAAAAAAACAAAAAACATTTCAACTCTAGCCATCATCTTCATTGTTGTGTTATAGGCCTCTTCTCTCTTCATCTGCGCATAGTTTTGTGCCCCCCCCCCCTTCTCCCTCTGTCTCTGTCTTTCTGTATCTACTGGACCTCAGATCCCTCTGCTCTCCTCAGTTTTTGATCTTCAGGACAAAAAAAAAACATGAAAACTATATGATTTATATCTGATGTCTTGTCTTTCTATCCTTCCTGCCTGCCCTCTCTCCTCCTCCTCCTCCTCTCCGCCTTTAGCTGCCCGGCCATCAGCAGGAGGGGTCCCCGCATACGAGCCTGGTCCTGCTCACATGGTCTTTCTGGGGGGGGTTCAGGATCTGGATAAGACTTGATTGTAACAGGTGCTATATAAATAAAGTTAAATTGAATTAAAAGTAGATCACATGTACTTAACACTTCATAAGTATTTCACCAAGTACTGAGTCTGAGCTGATGGTGAACGGGAGACCTTCAACTTGTGTGCACCCTTGGCTGAAATGCACAAACAAGAGCTGTTAATCAACTTCAGATCAGAATGTTTACTATGTCTCACCTTACATCTTTATATTATTGCATTCCACATGACGTTCCAATAATTATTTCATTTAAATATTAATGCTTAAATAACACGGTGCGGGTTTATCTTTGGACAACAAATATAAATATTGTACATCCTTGTGTTTGTTAGACACAATAATTCAATTTCAGTCCCATGAACGCTGTTTGTGATTTGATACGATGATATCATAATATATCAAGAGAATCTTGAGTGATATTAATGCGAAGTGCTGAATAAAATATGTGAAAGGATGAGGAAAAAAGTAATACAGACAACAGAATTAAAGGGAAAGACCGATAAGTGAGCACGGTATAATGACGTATAGGTTCTGACCATTATTAATTATTGATCCATTATTCATTGTTTGATGACTTCGGAGAAGCTAGTTCCAGCCGCTAACTTATTCTCCGGGTCCATGTTTTTCCCTACATCTGCAACTTGTCAGAGCGCAACTTGTTCTTCAGCATGAGAAAACAGATCAGCTGTAAATTGTCAAGCACATTAGAGCAGGCGCTCAAGCAGAAAATAGGATTCTCTCACCATTTGCCCCAAAGCAAGTTTGCATTTTCTGAATACAAATGAAGGAAAACCTCAAATATATTCAATGTGATTGCTTTAGTTTATTATATGGTTTAAGACGGAGCAAAGTGTCTATTTGAACCAAAAATATGAGTTTCAAGAGTGTTCTGCCTTAAGGATTGAGGTTAAACTGACACACTGCTGTGTATTCATGTCGTTCTGATGTATGCCTTTTTTTCAGTATCTGCAAAATAGCATTTTAATGTAAGCATTCGCTATCTTGTGTTAGTTAGCTAGCATGTGATAATGCATTATCATAATCCCCACATGCACCATGAAAGTATCAAGCGTGAGCACAGAGGTAAGAAAAGATGAAGTAGGAGGAGTAATGAATTTGTTATTTTAAATAATTTCTTGCAGATGAGATGACTGGTGAGGGAACAGCGGTTAGGCTGAGACAGACGATTTTTTCTATTAAACGTGTAAACCAGTGTCTCTTACCTGAAGCAGTCTTGGGAGGACACCCAAGGACACAGTACGCAGTAAACCTACCTTCGTTTTGCCTTCAAATGTTTTCATTTCTGTTGGATTCTCATGTGAGTTCTGAGCACCAAGTAGAAAACAAGAATCTGACAACAATGAATAGAACACTACACAATAAAAGTACAGTGTATTTTATGTGTCTTTCTTTCTTTCTTTTTTGTTTCTGTGAGTGGGACTCTCAGAACACAAAGATTTTAGACCCTCCAGAAAACTTGCTTTTCCAAGCACATGTTGAAGCATCCTGAAATGGGAAAACGTAGTGTTGGTGCTGCAGATTTCTCAGGCAAAGCCGACTTTTGCCCAGAGTTGAATTCTGTAAGTGCTGTAACATGTGCTGGGGAATCATACAGTTGAAACCAGAAGTTTACATACACTATATAAAAAGACACAAAACCTTTTTTTTCTCAATGTCTAACATTAAAACAGATCAGACTTGTTGGTCACCTCGGCCTTCCACCCTCTGATGGACACGGTACTTCTCACATTTGTCAACTGTTTCTCCAATGCAACAAATTTTGTGCCACTGCCACTCTGCAGCAGAGACCAGAGATCTCCTAATTCACCCTGTCTTCCACCTCCATGAGACATTGTGTCAGACAGAGACCCGCAGTTTACCTACCGGGTGTGACGATTCTTCTGCCCTGCTTTCGGGGCTTTGGTGAGTCTCTCCTCTGGCTATCACCCCCAGTCTAACGGTCAGACGGAAAGAACTAATCAGAGTCTGGGGAGCGTGTTGAGATGTGTGATGGCCACCCACCTGTATGGAGCTCCTTCCTGTCGTGAATTGAGCACAACTTCCTGGTGTCAGCTGCGTCTGGAGTGCTGCCCTTCATGGCTTCGCTGGGCTACCAGCCCCCGCCCTTTAAATATCAAGAGGAGGAAATTGCTGTCCCCTCAGTCCAGGCAAACCTTCGTCACTGAGGGAATGTGTGGAGGCAGGTCTCCTCTGCTCTTCTGCATTTTTCCCTCCAGGCGCAGAAGCAGCTGAGCCATTGCAGGGCCCCTGCAATGGTTGCTGTTGTAGGGCCCCTGCAACGGTTGCTGTTGTAGGGCCCCTGCAACGGTTGCTGTTGTAGGGCCCCTGCAACGGTTGCTGTTGTAGGGCCCCTGCAACGGTCGCTCAAGCAGAGTTGCTGTTGGGCTTTTTTGGCCAGTGATGTGGTGTTGATGTTCCAGTCCGGACAGAAAGTGTGGCTGTCAGCAACGGACCTCCCGCTCCAGACAGAGTCCAGCAATCTTGCTCCCCGATTTGTGGGTCCCTTCGAGGTGGACTGGATGGTCAAGGCTGCGGCTATGCATCTGAAGCTGCTGTCGTCAGTCGATGTGCATCCCACCTTCCACATCTCACGGGTTAAGCCAACTCGGGAATTCGAAGTGAGTCCAGCGGCTGACGATCCCCCTCCAGTCCGGATCATCAATGGGGCACATTGTCATGGGTTATGTTTTGAAAATCCCGCGCGATAAAAAAATCCATGAAATAGTGACCATTTAATTATTCACTATTCATATACATGTTACGGCCTCATAATTGTGGTCGGTTGTACGTGATTTTCAGCGTCCTGTTGGGAGCTGCACAGCGTGGACGCAGCCGGTGTAAATTGCCGGGTGGCAGAAATCAGTCCGGACGGACGGAAACGCACTGCAGCCGGTGTTACCCGCCTTTAATGATTACTCACCCCGTAAAATACACTACTTTATACACAAAACAAACAAACAAACAACAAAAGATCAGCGAAACAGAAAGGCTGCAGAAGGCAGACTGTGATATGGCGAGGGACCGCATTAATTATGTTCACTGTTTCGTTGACTGGCTGACTGAGAAGACCCAGTTTTAATCCGTCTGTAGTTACACCAAACATTTAAGATTCAGGCTAATGGTATCTCTTGGCTCTCAGTTTCACTTGTGTCGAGGCAGAATTTGTTACTCTTCCCCTACATGATTAGACTGCTGACTCTTCTGTGGAGCCAGGAGCCATATTTCTCTTCTATCTCTTAGAGGTCTCAACTTCAACTTGTCCATGCTTTTCTCTGTCTCTAAACCGGGGAGTGGAGCTTCATTGTCTTTGAAATACGCAGGTGTCAGACTTGGGCCACAGCACCTGCACAATTAGTGTCAAAAACAGGTCATGACAGATAAGAGTGCTACAGGTGTTAAAGAGCTCTGGGACCAGCGAGGATCTGTCATTAATGGACTGTAAAAGCCAAAAAATAACAACTGCTGTTTCTAACTGTGTGTGTGTGTGTGTGTGTGTGTGTGTGTGTGTGTGTGTGTGTGTGCGTGCATATGTGAATATATACAATATTCCTTCAGTCGGCATTCAGACGTATGAGGCGAGCAATAAACAAGGTTCCTGCTGATGCTGTGAACATACACACAAAAACACGCACGCACGCACGCACGCACGCACGCACACAGTCAGTATATTAAAGTAATAAAAGACTGACCGACAGTTTAGGTGCTGCTGGATTTTAGGATTCCCTGTCAACACAAAACGAATCACTGAGAGTGAAGCATATTGGTCATGAATGCATTCAAAAGTGTTTCAGTGGGGAGTTTATGAATATTTGAAACTTGTGTCCCTGAAGACTGTGTTGTTGTTGGCTTTGGCTTTGGCAAAGCGGGTTAGTGACATTCATGCGCTGTTGGTACACCTGTCATATGCTCAATTTTTCTCAGGGGACGTGAGGAGGATCTTGAAGAACAACCCGGCCTTGGCGCCTAAGATGGTGGGTTCCTGTTCTCCCACTGACCTTGCAGTTTTTACATGGATCGGACAGGGAGCTTCAGGAGGAGCGATCAGCTGTTTGTCTCCTGGTCTGGTCCTCGTAAGGGTAAAACTGTTATGAAGCAGCGCCTATCTCACTGGGTGGTTGGGGCGTTTGCTTAGGCCTACACGAGTCAGGCTTTGCAGCCACCTGCAGCGAGTTGGTCCTCGCCACTCACCTTCGTCTGGTTTTATATGCTGGACGTTTCTGCTCCATGCATGGCATGTGCGGTTATGCTCCCCTGATTTGGTTGGGATTTACATGTGGGTTGGTGGAGGCGAGATAATCTGGTCTGGCAATCTGGCAGCTACAACATCCCATACTGAGACATCGAGTGAAATATGAAGGAACACTTTAGGTTATTTACATAACCCTGGTTCTCTGAGTAATATGAGTGAGATGTCACAGCAGGCCATCCTTCTTGCTTGGGCGAGTGAGAAGAGATGCTTATCTTGAATGAGGTGGTGACATCCACGTGTGGTATGTATGGCAGGTGCCTGACACGGACAGATACGTTCACCAGCCAACCAGCATATTCATTTTTCTTATGATCTCCATTGACGGTAAAAGATAATACACAATCCTCAATACGACATGACATTTATCCAGCAAATCTCTTACTGATATTCAATCAATGGCGATGCTCAGATCAGAGACCCCGCAGGAGTCAGCGTTTTCACAGGCTGAATTTAGTGTCATTTAGTGTCCTAAATTTACATTCCCAAAGTGTATCTCTGAAAATAATAGACGAATAAAGTTACCTTTCAACAAAATGTCCTTTAGAGGCCTCTCTTTTCTGCTTTGTTCGGGAATTTTTACATTGTCAGAAGATTTTGGATGACAAAAGCTTCCCCAGAAGGCTGCTGCACCCTTCCTTGACTTGTTTGATGCCCTTGAAAAGACATATGCACTTTCTTTTCCCATTAATTGATGTATTAATGTTTAATGTGGTTTGCAGAGGAAAGATTTAGAAGTGACTTTTTATGACAATTATAACCTGTCGTGTTGAATTGAGGGCTTGTGTGAAGATGACAGATGTAAGTGGATGTGATCGATGGGAACATTCTAGCTTATTTTCATTGCATATACACACAAGAAGATTGTTGAACCCCCCCCCCGACCATCTGATTAACTGTACATGTAAACTGGTTCTGTGCTCCCTAGTAGTGTGCTTAATAATGAAAAAAAGGCACCAAGCTGGCACTTTAAAATTAGTGCAGCAGGCACCTTTTTCAAGTAATCAATTGTTAACTCTCTTTGACCCAAACAGAAAAATCACTACTTTTTTGCATTTTTTCCATCTCAGCATTCAGCCATTCTGCTGTGGTTCAGTGAAAAAGCTTTTGGTTGTTTGCTCTCAAACTTTAGAACTCTGAGGTTGCTGCACTTTCATTTATTTTTGTTTTGGACATTAATAAAAATTTGATATCTAGAAATACATCTTATGTATACTTCTTATCTTACACTACTATTTCGCAGTCTGCTCACTAAACGAGTGTGTGTGTGTGTAGTCAATTGGATATAGCTAACAGGTAGAAGAATGGATTGATCCTTTTCTTTCCAGTGAAGTTACAGTTGAGGAAAAAAAATATATATTTTATTTGTCAACATTCATCAGCTCACAGACACAGGAGCAGTCTGGACTGGCATACTTCCTGTCCCAAATGTTTTTGCAAAACTAGAAGAATTCTGATCTTAAAGGTTTTTTCATCCAAAATCCAAATATTCTGGACATCAGACCCAAACTCTGTGGAATGAGGACTCTGCACCTGAGTTTTATAGTCAGAATCAGAACCAGGAGAAAAAAAAAAGTATATTTTCATTCAATGATGGATAAAATTATGGGAACACGTGATGGGACGTTTAGCGTTGCCTAGCCGAGCCTCCAATCGGATCAAGACTTGCTTCCACAGGTTGTTTTAGTCTGGTGGCTGCAGATGTGTGGAGCACATCACTTCCATCACTCTTCCAAGCCGGAGCGGAGACTACTTTCAAATGGCGTGCCGCGAGGAAGGCCTCACCTGGAAGCACCTGCAGGAAGGATGATGATGATGATGATGATGATGATGATGATCAAAAAATGAGAAGCAAAACCAGCTGCTAAGTGTTGGATGATGATGATGATCATCATCATCCAACACTTAGCAGCTGGTTTTGCTTCTCATTTTTTCCACATTGGTGTCAAGATATGATGAAAAACAACATTAGAACAAAAACAGAATGATATAAAAATAAGGAACGAACAGAAAACTTTCGGGAGGTGGGAAATGTTGATCTGATAACGAAGCAGTGCGAGGCTTAAACGCAGGTGATTAAAGGGATGAGTCAGGGATGGTGTGGAAGAGAGTTTGTTCGCCACGTGCTGCTGCTTCATAAACAGAGGTTCAGGGTTAGGAACAATGATGACGTCAAAGAACAGGAACAGAACACGAAGCGGGGGGG
>BJFM01000438.1:60574-73726 GCA_016586285.1 Arothron firmamentum | reverse complement strand
AGCTGCCTGAGAGCTAAAGGCTCGTCCTCCCATTCTACTGTTATGAATTCTAGGAACTACAAGTGAACCAGCACTCTGTGATCTGAGTGTTCTTTTAGGAACATACGGAACTATGAGATCCTGCAGGTAGGATGGAGATACTCCATTGAGAGCTTTATATGTTAGTAGGAGAATCTTAAAGTCTATTCTAAGTTTTACTGGAAGTCAGTGAGAAGCTAAAACTGGAGAGATATGATCCCTTTTGCTGATTCCTGTCAGAACTCCGGCTGCAACGTTCTGGATCAGCTGCAGGTTATTAATGGAATCATTTGGACATCCTGATGTGAGTTGCAGTAGTCGCTACATCATCTTTCAACAAGATCCATATAGATCCTGCTGGCGTGATTGTGATTTGGGCCATGGCTCAAAGAGTTCCAACTGGGCACTTTAACTTAGTTACAGTGTGGTTGCAGCCCTAAATAAATATTTCCATGATGGCTGGAAAACTGCTGTCCTATAAGGTGGGTTTAAATTGTAGTTAAATGTGAAATTGATGGACTTTTATTGCTCATGATATCGGCTGACGTACAGTCATTGTTCAAAGCGAAGCTAATGCACTGCTAATGTCAGTTTATTTAAAACACGAGAGAGAAAGACTTAATGGCTGGCTGGAAATAGTTTTAAATAAAAAGGCTTCTTAACATGAAGTCATTAACGTTCTCACTGGGCTCTAGGTTATTTGTCAAGTATATTTAAGTTATTTAATTTCTGACTTTCATGACGTGAGTCACTCCAATGAAAGCGGCAGCTCCAGTCTGAGCTAGCTCCATCCGTAAGCCGCTCTGCAAGAATGAACTCCTGAGAGACCCTTCGTGTCTCCAGTTTGTTATCAAAGACAAGCTGTCATCCAGGCAGCCTAAGTGGAGTTAGTTTGTGACATATTCTGTCCTCTCACACAGTTAGCGACAGTTTGGAACAAAGTTCAAATTGCTGCTAAGTGCTTTGCATTTAAAAAAAAAAAAACCTGCCATAAACCTATTTGAGCATCTCAAATTAAGATTGCAGATGAAAAGACACTAACCTGAGCGGAATCACACCTCACGGTTCGTCCACTCTACGAAAAGTTAAGTTCATTGCTGGGCTGAAACACATAACCACAGCAGCGGCCTATAACACTAAGCTGTGAGGCGGTAAATCATCCCCAATTGCACAGTGGGGACATAATTTTAACAACAGATCCATTATACTCCTGCGCATAAATAGTGGGACAAAGACAATATTCCAGAGAAAGGGCTTAGTTGAGCTACAACCTCATACGCAGTGATGGAGAAGCCAATAGTAACTGCTGATAATTATTACACCAATCATACTATGGGAATAAACAACAGTATATGAGGAATTGTGTCATTACCATAAACAATACTAATCATATTAGCTGTAGTGCCTGCGGCCATATAATAGAAACAAAACCTAAACCTGTGGTGCACAGAGTCCTATATCTATTTATAACATAAGAAATATTTAAGATAGTGTTATCTTTCTCATTAGTTTTCTGAGTGCTGCAGAGATGTTTATGGGTACTGTTGCTCTACGGTAATGAGCCCAGGACTGGGGATCGCTGAAGAGAATGTCACGGGCATCTCTTCCTGATACTGACCGTTTGAATAGTATGCAGCTTTAATGGCCCGGCCTGCAGAAAGAAGATAGCAGAAGCCTTAATTAAAGCTGTCTCTCTCCTCCAGCAGCTCGGACAATGTAAAAAAAATAAGTTGCTTTTAGCACAAAAGAGAAATAATGTATATAACAAAAAAAAAAGTATCGTCCAGCAGTTCAGATACAACATGTAAAATCCCATTTTTAATTCTGTCCCAGTGAAATCATTCTTCAAAGGATGTTCACGGACTTCACTGCAGTGATAAATGGACACAAGAATATGATTTCAAAGAGCAATTGAAAAGAAATTATTCGGCTACAGCTCTAACTGCTTCCTGACTGGTTATGTGACTTTGTCAGGTGTCCTGAGGAACTGGATGAAGGTCATTACACGGTATGTGAAACAACACGGACGAGATCTGAGATATTCCTTACATCGATGCTGTGAATAGAAAAGTACATCGGTACAGCCTATCATAGCAACGTGTGCTGGAATATAGCAATGGACAGATGGAAGATGGGGAGACAAGGAGGACAGAGCCACACGGGGAGGTGTGATAGTTCACTGAGAGGCTCAGTCTATCATCAAAGGAAGACGATGTCATTTTCGGAGTGTTTCCCATTGCTGCTAACCGATGGCTTTACTTTGTATCTGCTGCAGATCCCCTTCTTCACTCTCCATTGGCGTCTGTCATTTTCTGATACCTCTGTAACGCCGCGCTTCCTAATCCTGCACATTTCCCATCTTCAGTTTATTGCTTTTTTAGGTCTGGGTGATTGACACCGTTCCACTCTTCCTGTCACTTTCTTTTCTCCTGTTATCCTTCATGCTCTGTCCCCTCTACTGGCTCCTATCTGACCTCTGCAGACCTCACCTTTATTGCTACGGCGAACCTTAAACCCGAGAGTCTCCAAGGAAAGCAAGATTTTGCCTTGATGTTTTCTGTGAAACATCAAGGCGGGCATAAGTCAAAAATACGGTCTCCATTAAGCCTTACACCTTAACACTTTAGCTATACCTAAAATTTACCTTTCACCTTTTCCCTTTTAGTAGTTTACTCCTACATATCATGAAGCAACTTGAAGCGGTTAAAATAAGTTTGTTTAGATTTGTTTAATATTAAGGTAGATTTTGGAATATTTCCTTCTTCTTATAAATATGTATGTATTCATTGATGCATATTATAAGGCAGGTCACCATAGTTATAGGGAAGCACTGTTAGAATGTTCCATGCTGTTGTGTGTGTGTGTGTGTGTGCTGAATGTGGCAGAGTGGATGTCTGGGGTCACACGGGCATGCAGGAGGTTGGGACGAGATTCTCGAGAATGAAGATCCCTTGTTTTGTGACGAAAAGTCCACCATCAAGAGGTTACGAGCACAACAATATATCCACTAAGTCCATCTAAATCTCCCTTGTCAAATGAATATTGAGCAACACAGAAAACATATTTAGTCACATACACTCACAGATGCAGTGCTAAGTATACCCTTGCTGTTAAGTTGTTGTAGCTGTATTTATTGTATTTATTCATTATATGTATTTATTTGTTTTTATTGCTTTTATTACAGCCAAGCAAAATTTATTAAATAAAAAACAAAACAAAACACTAACTGATTTGTAATTAACCTATAAATCTGAAGGATTAGAAAAAAAAAAAGATCTTTATTCATCTTTATTCAGATTTTCCATTGTTCATGTTCTAATGGAAATAAACATTAATTCACAACATTATTTAGGATGTTCAGCAGCTGCAAGAACAGAAATAAGTGTTCAAACTGTATAAACATTTTTAGCATGTACTGTACAGTATATACATGTACAGACCAAAAGTTTGGACACACCTTCTCATTCAATGAGTTTCCTTTCTTTTCGTGACTATTGACATTGTAGATTCACACTGAAGGCATCAAAACTATGAATTAACACATGTGGAAATATGTACTTAACAAAAAAGTGTAAAACAACGGAAAATATGCTTTATATTCTAGTTTCTCCAAAGTAGCCACCTTCTGCTCTGATTACTGCTTTGCACACTCTTGGCATTCTCTTGATGAGCTTAAAGAGGTAGTCACCTGAAATGGTTTTCACTTCACAGGTGTGCCCTGTCAGGTTTAATAAGTGGGATTTCTTGCCTTATAAATGGGGTTGGGACCATCAGTTGTGTTGTGCAGAAGTCAGGTGGATACACAGCTGATAGTCCTACTGAATAGACTGTTAGAAATTGTGTTATGGCAAGAAAAAAGCAGCTAAGTAAAGAAAAACAAGTGGCCATCATTACTTTACCACCAGAAGGTCAGTCAGTCCGAAAAATTGGGAAAACTTTGAAAGTGTGCCCAAGTGCAGTCGCAAAAATCATCAAGCGCTACAAAGAAACTGGCTCACATGAGGACCGTCCCAGGAAAGGAAGACCAAGAGTCACCTCAGCTGCGGAGGATAAGTTAATCCGAGTCACCAGCCTCAGAAATCGAAGGTTAACAGCAGCTCAGATTAGACACCAGGTCAATGCCACACAGAGTTCTAGCAGCAGACACAGCTCTAGAACAACTGTTAAGAGGAGACTGTGTGAATCAGGCCTTCATGGTAGAATAGCTGCTAGGAAACCACTGCTAAGGACAGGCAACAAGCAGAAGAGACTTGTTTGGGCTAAAGAACACAAGGAATGGACATTAGACCACTGGAAATCTGTGCTTTGGACTGATGAGTCCAAATTTGAGATCTTTGGTCCCAACCACTGTGTCTTTGTGCGACGCAGAAAAGGTGAACGGATGGACTCTACATGCCTGGTTCCCACCGTGAAGCAGGGAGGAGGAGGTGTGATGGTGCGGGGGTGCTTTGCTGGTGACACTGTTGGGGATTTATTCAAAATTGAAGGCATACTGAACCAGCACGGCTACCACAGCATCTTGCAGCGGCACGCTATTCCATCCGGTTTGCGTTTAGTTGGACCATCATTTATTTTTTTTATCAACAGGACAGTGACCCCAAACACACCTCGAGGCTGTGTAAGGGCTATTTGACCAAGAAGGAGAGTGTTGGGGACCTGGCCTTCACAGTCAGCGGACCTGAACCCAATCGGCAAAAGGGCCAACAAGTGCTAAGCATCTCTGGGAACTCCTTCAAGACTGTTGGAAGACCATTTCAGGTGCCTACCTCTTGAAGCTCATCAACAGAATGCCAGAGTGTGCGAAGCAGTAATCAGAGCAAAAGGTGGCTACTTTGAAGAAGCTAGAATATAAGACATATTTTCAGTTGTTTCACGGTTTTTTGTTAAGTATATAATTCCACATGTGTTAATTCATAGTTTTGATGCCTTCAGTGTGAATCTACAATTTTCATAGTCATGAAAATAAAGAAAACTCATTGAATGAGAAGGTGTGTCCAAACTTTTGGTCTGTACTGTATATGCTATCTTCCACTGTCTTCCTCAACATGCCAAAAATAATATTTAAATATGTTCATGCCACATATCGGCAGTGATTTAGAACTAGTTAAGTAAACTTGTCACATGTACTGTACATTTATATATGCATGTGTGTACAGAATCTAAGCAATAGATGAGTCGACTGCCATGACGATCCTGGATAAGACGGGAAGAAGATTCGAAAGTTGGTCAATGAGAGAGACAGAAGCTTTGGGAGCTTCTCAGACTCAGACACTAATGTCAGTAAATGGAGGAACAGACAGGTGAGGAATACTTTTTCATGCATGAAGGGAATCTGCAGGTTGCATTTATGACTGCGACCACAGTTGTTCTAACTGTGGTACCGTTCCCTCGGTACCGTCATAGCTTTTAGTGTGGCCCTCTTACAAGTAGTGGAACAACACGTGCCAGTTCACCAGTTCTCCAGCAGTCTGCTGGGAATTTTAAAAAAAAGTTATCGAAAGTTGGCAATCAACCACACGCCTCAACCAATCAGCCTTGACAATCTTTTGAGAGGAAAAAACAGGTCGACTCTAGAGCCCCCCACATTTATTCTGCTGCTCATTGCATTTCAGTCAAATCCCATCAGTCAAAGTAAGAAGTGGGCTGAAAAGCTGAACCACAAGAGCTTCACAAACAGAATTGAGCTTCGTTCACAGAACGGGGACACTGCTGACCTCATATTATGAAGAATTCAGGATTTTAAGAAGGATGGCTGCCAATAGGTTTGCAAAATAAGCGACTTTTTCTCCTGGATTTACAGATTACACATTTTCGATGTAAGGTGTTCATTCAACATCCTTAAAATCATTTGAATGACTGGAACAGCACCAGACCTTAATTACGTTCTGTTATTAGTCTGCTGTCAGAGAGCTGCTCACTTCCTTTTGACTCGATTGCTTTCATTAGCTTCATTGTCATCACTGAAACAATTTTCTACAGAGATCACCCTCCCATCCCATCAGTCCTTCATTAGTGGGGGATCATGTTAAGATTTGCAGACACAAGTGGCAGAAAAAGCTGTCACATGCACCCACACATAGAATTAAATGATATTGGCCACATGGACCTGTTGCACCCCTTGTTGACAAAGGGTGTGTGGACAGAATTAAAGATTCACCTCTCCTTCGTCACTCACTGTGAAACAAATAAATGATGATCAGTGAAGGCAGTGAGCACATGTTGCTTGTTTGGGCACAGCATCAGCTCTGGGGATCAGGCGATACGCTTATGTACTTAGTGTCTCCCCAAAGCAGCATACCCCACTCACTGCCACCCGCAGGTGAGCACAAAAACAATGAGCACTCTCTAGTGGTAAACTCACAATGAAAATAATATATACATACAATAAAATCCAACATCAGCATATAAAATAAAGACTGGCATTTTTAGTCCCCCAACACAAAACTGGCTGCACTAAACAACTGTGAATACCACTCCTGTGGGTATCACATGCCAAACACAAAAACGCCACATAGTAACAAGACCGTGCGTGAGATGGCTTCATTATTCTAATAAGTCACATCACTGACCTCCTGAGTGGTAGAACTGGTATCGAACTCTGGAACTCTGTACATTGGACAGAGGTAATCAGAAATGTACACAAGATTCATTCTGACAGGGACTTGATATGGTAGATGACAGATCTGGCAGAAACCAAATGAATTGATTCTATACTTAGTTTTCCAAGCAAAAAGCCACATCACTTGATCTTCCTCGCGCCTGATGATTTTTATGAGTTTATTAGTTGGATTTCAAGTGTTTGAAGTTGTACTCACAGCTATCTCGATGGCGGGTCAAGCACCTTCTGCTGTCATGATTAAATGATTACCATCCTTCAGTCAGGATTGTGCAGGTGTGACACCACGTGATGGCTTATATTTCATCTCAGATTGTCATGATTATGTACCTTTTTAAAGTATGTTTGATAGAAAAAAAAAGATAATTCACAACCTGTTATCCAAAGAGTTCTGACTGACAATCGATCATCAGATGTCACTACAATGATGTTTGTTCATTAGGGTCTAGTGGGTTGCAATACTGAGGTGAAACACTGCAGGTAAATAGGACAAAAGCATTTAACAACATATATCTATGCAACTTTCACGGTTGATTTTGAAAAGCACAGTGGTTTGGTCCACTACTGACCTGGCCCCTCACACAGATTAGCCAGTGTGTTGTTTCTATGTGAGATGTACAATAATTTCAGCGCATAGGCAATAAACGCTTTTTTTTTTTTTTTTTTTAAAAAAAGGTCCATGTACCCAGAAATATGTTTTTCTGATTTTCGTAATTTTTATTTATTATTTACACGTACATTTTCACACAGATGTTTTCCAATGAAAGCAAAGAAAACCAATGTCCTGTGATCCATTAGAACAAATCACATTGTGGGAAATTGGCACCAGCCAATGAGCTTTCAAATTAGGTTTGAATCCCTCTTTTTAACATTTGATGGTTGACATACGTATGGTATGTATAAATATGACATAACAGGACACAGCACACAGGAAAGACAGCAGCTGCATTGCCATAGGCTCTTCTTCTTCTCAACAGTCTGCATCAGTTAAATGTAGGTGTTTATGTTTTACCTGTGAACTTGTTAAGCAGACACCCAGCTGAGCTGGGCTTTCAAGCAATCACACATCCCCGAATTAGATGCTATTGAAGACGACGCCTGCTCTTGGCTCTTACACCCGTGAGTATTTCCCATTTCCTCTGCCTGCGACTGGCAATGGAACCTGAAGAAACTCGCTGGTGAAATCCCATAATGACATCATAGTCAACTTGAAAATATCTGCAGACATAGGTTAACATGGAAACTCAATTTGAATGAAAAATGAAAATTATATGAATAAAATTTTTAAAAAAGCTATAATTTTCGCATTTAAATTTTCCTTTTGGCATCTCAGATTAAATAAATGTGTCGTAATTTCCTAATATAAACTCGGAAACCTGAGGCATAATAATCCTAAAGCTGACTCAATGCACTTGCACCTGCATGTAGCAGCAACCCCCCCCCCCCAAAAAAAGCACTCATCAGCAACAGCAGGAACCTGTATTGATTAGATCTGACACAGAATAAAGTGGAAGACATGGAGCAGCATTAAAATGAGTTCTGGTAAAAGAACAGACAGCCCAAAACAACCTGAAAGATACGATCATATATGATAGTCACTAACACACCAAGACAATTTAGTTTGAATAAGAACATCAATTATATGAGGGGATTGGGATTTGTTTGACTTCTTTTTTGTTCATGTATGATGGGTTTTTTTTTTAAATAAGCTCTTCCAATTGAAATGAGTAGTTAAAACCCAGAAGTAAACAATATAGGACTCAGAAATTCATCTTATCTTGAGACAGTGAAAACAGTCACCTCAATGACCTCACAGCTTACAGTGGGTCCATCTTCCTCGTGTCTTTGCTTCTCAGTGTTTATTGCGCCACCTACAGCATTGGAAAACTTCAAACAAAGACATTATTCTGTGTTGTTTTTGTTGCCTAAAACTGGAACAATACACATTATGAAAATTAAGAAGATGATTATCGTACAACAATTTATCAGAGATATGAATATCAGTCAGTGTGAATTTTCACAACCTGTGGATGAAGTCAAATAAAGTAAAGAGCACGGCATGTAACATATGCATACAACATAACAAATAACACTACACATAGCAGCTATACAGTAAGTAGCTAATTAATTAGTGTACAATAAATCACGTAATCCATCGCAACTGACATTTGGAAACATTTTATAACAGAAGCAGCATAGCAGAACTTAATGCATTCAATGAAATGGAATTAAAGAGATTCTGCTGCCGCTCTCCATCAACTTAAAACTTAAATGAACTCCTGCTCTGCTCATCTCTAGCAAAGTAATTGCATGCTTGTGGTTCTTTATCTCCTTCTCCAACTTTTCCTGGTCAACTGGTCTGCTCAGGGTTTCTTCCTGTTAAAAGGGTGTTTCCTGCCTGCTCAGGGGTCAGGCCCTGGCAAACAGGGCCTGACCCAGGCCTTACTTTAGAGTGCAAACATGCTCAAACATGGGGGTATCAAAAGAGATAAAGTTGCTGCCAACATTTTTCTCTCTAACGCGAAGACACTTATGTCTTGCTGTTCTGATTTGAAAAGAAAATCATGAACAGACGGAACACAGATTCTGGTTTGAATTGGACTGTTGTACTGACACAAACTGACCTGTGTTCAAGATGCTTTCTATTGTGATTTAGGATTATCTCACGACATTGATGAGCTTTTCCAATCCTTAATACCAGCAGAAGCCACAAAGTAAGAAAGTATCCACACACACCTGAAGCCCTCCACTCCAGCCCTGTGGCTATGTTATCAAAGTCTCTTGGACATGCAATCATGGAAGCCCTGATGGATTTTAGGGTCTGCTGAGCAAACAGACTATTACAAATATAAAAACTTTCTAGGACTACTCCTACACTGGTGGGGATAAGATTAGTGGTTAACTCTCTGCAGGCGGATTTACAACTGAGTGTTTTCCAACGCAGTTGATAACATAAATATTAACGATGGTATCACAGAGACTGAGGAGAAACCCAGTAAGTCGAGGTCATAGGAAAAACAATCAATAGCGCAGTACGTTTGTGAGCTGAGCCACATGAAACAAGAGAGAGAGAGAAAAACTGACCACTAAACGGGAAACAGCAGCAGAAACAACACTCAGTATTGATCTGGGTGGTTTACAATAACTTGTAACTGTACAAATGGATAAATACTTACTTTACCTCAAAAATAGTTCCCTACAGTGGGACTTTAAAGTCTGTCTCAATACACAATGAGTCATGCGTGTACAAATTTCTTCTGGTGCTCAAAATGTTCACCTTTAAATCATTGAATTGAGTAAAATAAATATTTTTTGTTAAAAAAAAAGGAAGAAATAGTTGACCCTTCCAGAGTAAATGAAAAATAATAAAAGAATTATAGTGTAAGGCTGGTCACCATAGTTACGGGGAAACACTGTTATGATGTTCCGTGCCGTTGCGTGTGCCTGTACTGAATGTGGCGTGATTGGTTGTTGAGGGTCACGTGAGCACACGGGAGGTTCTGACGAGATTCCCTTGTGATGTTGAGTTTGTTCTTCTCTTCTTAGATTCTAATTCAAACACTGGTTGAACATAAACGAGGCTGCTTCACATGCATTGACGTGTTGAGAAACACTAACTGTCAACACGCTCACTTAAACAAAATTAGGAGTGATTCATGGACCAATAGGATCAGCTCCTTTTGAGTTAGGTAATTGTGACGTAATCCAAAATTTTTGTTTTATTAACCTGCATACCTGCTGTCTATTCTCTGGGTTGGAAGGAACAACAGAGAAGGTCACATTCCTGTGAGCCCTATTAGGATAATGAATAACGTGGTGATGATATCAAAGGGAATCAGCAGAGAAAGTTGCTGCTAACATTTTTCTCCCTAACGCGAAGACGGGCAGTCATGTCTCACAGTTTCCTGGACGTGCTGTTCCGATTTTGGCTCTTTCTCAAATTGCCAATTCAAAAAAACTTGCCAAGTCAATGTCGTTTCATACCCAAGATCCTGTGACTAAAAAGAAAGGAGCCGTGTATTTTTTTCCTTTTTTGTTCTTTCTCCAACTGTCGAAGTGAATGGATTTTGCGCTTCATGGCTTTTGTAATATTGTCCTAATAAATAATTAAGGGAGTCCAAAAGTAGTTTTGTACTGGTACAAATTGAATAGGAAGAAAATGGAAGCTTCTTCAGAAACAACGACACACATCAGAGTTTTAAATTGATTTCTCTCAGTATTGGTAACCATAAATTATTATGTTTTGCTCCTAAACAGCCAAAATTGTACGCTTGTTAAGTACACCTAATATAAAATGTCTTACCTGTTAAATATCGAAAGCAGCAGCAAGATGGATGGAAGGATCAACTGGCTACAAATAGGTTGTTTTTTTCAACCTTCTAATACAAACAAAACTTCACTAGTTCCACTATGGAGAACAGTTGTTATGTTTATTTTAGTTGCACATGTGCAGCTTTATTTCTTTTATTACCTTTACTTCATCCATATTTCAATATTTTAATTATTTCAGGTCAAGAAATGTGCGTGAACACAATGTTCTGTCACCTGCAACTTTTGCAAACACATAAAATGTGTTTAATTTTGAAACAAAGCTGGAGCAGCTAATGAGCCTCTGTGATCAATCCAGCTAATGAAGTGTTACTTTTTCATGGTTTAATGTTTTAATTTTTTGCTTGAAAAGCAACCTCTTACCAAAAATAATTGACTTATCATCATGGTGATCTCATTAAAAGTTGAAAAACCCACAAAGATTCCTTACACAACACTGACATGCTTAAATGTGCAATTGGCTGCATGGACAGACGAAAGCACCACATAGAAAAGCAGACCTGTAACTTTTCGCGTTCTTTTGCTAACAGGCAGACAGAAAGACAGATAAACACTGGTAAAATAACTTGCTTGGCAGAGGTGATTAAGTAAAGTCAGGGTAGAAGAGTAAACAGGATCCCTGAAGCCCGTTCCTCTGTGTTAACTCAGGCTCAGTCAGACTGCTTAGAGTAGTGGCTGGATGTCGGCATTAGCCCAAAACAGAGTTTTTGCACTTAAATGAACATCGCTCCCCTGAGAACTCAGGGTCTCATGCATATGCAGGGTATCGTGCATAAATAAGGAGTCAGATTTGGTCAGAAAAGGCCAATGTGGCTGAAGAGGCAGTTCTGCACTTGTGCATTGAACAGGACTGCATGTTTGACGATGATCAGCCAATCAACGATTAAAAACAACCCCGTTGTCGATGTTACTTTGACCCGTGATGCCCACCTAGGCATTGTGCATAGTTGCAAGATGATTCTGGGTTCTGTTACAGCTTTGGTATGTCTGGCTAAACCTCACATGTTCTCCCTGTGCCTGTGGGCGGGAAGGTTGCATAACTCAGACATCATCTCAACATAACCAGAAAGAAACACCAGAGGTCTTAGAAAAGAACCAGACCTAAACTTCCACCTCCTCACACACACCTGACTGGTGAGATCAAGGGGGGAGATCCAAACAATGTTTAAATTCTCTGAGGTCCTTTGGTGCTGGGCCATGCATAGCAAACGTACTGATCTTGTTTGATGATATAAGTATCATCATCAACCCTGCCGAGGCGTCAGGTCTAAAATGCTGTTCATTCTCAAGTGGAGGTGAAACATGCATTTTGACATAAAACATAATTATGTACACCGAGTGTACCTGACAGTTGACAGGTGCTCCTAAAATAAAACATTGCATGTGTAAAAGTGTGATTCCGCTCATGTTCCTTCGATGTGTGTTAGAGCGATTGATTGGGTTTCCTGCTGTTGCTAAATCTTTTGAACCTGAAATTCCTCTAGGAATGCTGAAGCACATGGTCGCTAAAGTATTTAGCGACCATTTAGCTAAAGTATTTGCTGCACAACAGTCCTCTAAAAACAGCGATCCCTTACCTTTGCACCACAGACCGGTTTAATGTCAGGCGATATTTTCAGGGACCGGCCATTAAGATGTGGCGGATAAATACAAAAAAAGAACGTGATATGACCGCCATGAAAACTGTGGTATTTTTTAAATATAATAATAAATGTGCGTCAATAGTGAGCCATAGACAGATGTAACAACGAGAATCCGGCAATTTTTCTGCTTCAAATTAGAGCTTTATTTTTAAAGGAGCGCGAAATACTGTCAGTACATTCAGGAACTTATTGATAGTCTCATCTAGATAGAAGGCCTCTTCACCAAATGGAGAAGGTGCCTTTCCCACTTGCACTGAATGTTCCTTCCTTGCTGTAGGAGAAAAATATGAAGCTCCATTTATGTCCCTGTGGATTTACACCTGAAGGGGTGTAGTAATGATTTTACGCAGCTCATTATGACTGAAAGAGAAAATTCTTCACCATTTACTGGCATCAGCAGGTATCACCATAATATCATCATCCATCAGCGAACTGGAGAACCCAGAGATCACAGCACAGAGATGCTGCAGATGACCTTTAGACTTATAGAGGAAAACACAACCTTTGGTGAGGATGGAGGGCTTGAAGTAGACAACAAAATCCCCC
>BJFM01000438.1:27040-50126 GCA_016586285.1 Arothron firmamentum | reverse complement strand
CTCTCTCTCTCTCTCTCTCTCTCTCTCTCTCTCTCTCTCTCTCTCTCTCAATATAGGTCAGGTCAAGGATCTGGAATTACCACAGCTACTGAGACCAGACTTACCCTGCTATTGATCATAACCCTCATTTCAAACACAAGACCTTAACAGTTATTACCTAACAGTTATTACCCCCTAACTTTGCAGAGGCTAAATGGTGGGCCTGATGCCTTCGCCTGACAATGGTGCCATTTCTCAGGCTTCATCTGGTTCCACGTGACCCAGGCTCTGAATCAGGAGACTTTGCTCTAAGATTTCAAGGGATGCTTAGCTTCCTCTATATTGTCCAAATAAAATGGTAAAATATGTACTGTTGTGTTCATCTGTTCATTTCATTCACTGAAAACTCGCTATAATGCGTTCGGCTCTAAGACAGAGTATATACTAAGATCAGCTCCTTATCACAGGTCGACTGACACTATTTTCTTCTCATGTGTTCCCAGAGCGTGTCAGTTATTAAACCCATTGAAGCTCAGCATCCACAGACTTCAGTGGGGCAGCATAGGATTTTATTTTATTTTTTCACTGCAGTGATGCTCATTGGATATATAGTAAAATAAAAGAAACTAACTTTTGGGAAAATATCAATATTGTAATTAAGTACTCCTGACTCATATGTGATGTGTTTTTTGTTTTTTTTCATCAGTACTTATTTTAAAAACTTGAAATTCCCATTGGCACCTTGTGCCCATTTGTCTCTATCCTAAAAAGGGATCAAAAGAGTCTCCGTGCATGTCTATATGCCTGGATGCACTTAGTGGGGGCCAAACTATGACTGAGGTTTTTGTATTCTAGAACAAAGAGAGGTAAGAGAAGGGTGCTGGAGGAGCATTCTTTCAAAAGAGGAAACCGATTTGAAGTTATGTCCTCATCACCAGAGGACTGAATAAAGCCGAGAACTGAACTGTTGCTTTTCTGTTATTCATCCTTTCAATAAGAAACAAGAAAAAACAGAACTTAATACTTTTTGATGCTAAATGGTGTATTAGACTTGCAGCCCATTGGGTTTATCCTGGCAATGTTACATTTGCACCAGCCAGTCTAAAGTTTAAAGGAGGTATCCTCAGACAACCACCGAAGGAAAGTGTAACATTGTAAATGTTTCCTGTAAACACCTGGCATCTAAAAAAAAATAAAAAATACAGGCTAAACTTATTTGTTTAGACAGCTTTTCATTTATTGTCCATTGTTGTTGGTACAGGCTGAGCGGTCCCGCCGAGGAAATATGCATGAAGCTGGACCGAGCAGCGGGACTGAATGCGTCCTTTCATTTCAGCTTAATTTTCTCCATCAATCCCTCGGGCAAACATCTGTCTTCTGGTCTGGGAAATGCTACACTATGTTCAAAACTATGCTTTTAATTACCCTCCCCCACCACAGGGGAACGGACAGCATTGCGGTCTTGGCAGGGTGGAAGTCAGCACTGCATCTGTGCCACAGAATTACACCTCAAAATATGCTTTTCATGATAGTCCAGATCTTCACAACCATGTCACCCTTACTGATGTTTTTGTTGACTTCTGTGTATTTACATTTTAGAGCCAGCCAAATCAGACAGTCTAGCGGTCTTGTACCCCATGGTAACCAAGTGGTTCATGATGTTGTTTATGGAATGTGTATCTAAATTAAGTCCAAGTGGATGAAAGCAAGTTTCCATCTGCACACCATCACACAGATATTACAAACCACTTTCTGCCTGCTCCTGCTGAGAATGTGACAATATCTGTCTGTTAACCCTAATGCTAATGTAGGACATGGTATTTGAGGTGGTACTGAATAGTTAAAACAAGTGTCTTGACTGGCTTAATGAACTAGGACTGCAGTGAAAAACTACATTTGTACAGCCATTTCTGAACACAAATGATTATATCATGGATGACGGGGACAATGTTGAACTCACCTCCCCACAGCTTCCACTCTGAGACACTTGTGCACAAGGTAGCCACGTGCCCTTATCCTCACTTTCACACCTCCCCCACGTGCTCTGTGGTTCGCGGCACCTCATCTGACACCCTTTTTCTGGATCCCGGAAAAGTCATTCGCAGCAGGCGACGAAGGGTTATGACCAAGCTTATTCCCCACACTGTCTTGGACAGAGTGTCAGGTCAAAATTAAGAGCCTATTACGCAGCCTCTTCCTAAACACAGCAGATGAACCCATCAAAACTCAGTGGCCACCGTTGAATGCGCTGTCAGATCTGTCTGCTCTGACTTTAAGTAAATAAGTTCATGTGTTATTTTTTTAAAACTTGTAATAACTATGTGGTGGTCAAGGTGAAGGAATATTTATTTTTTCTTTCGTAATAGAGTGTCACATTTCATTGAACCTAAAACCTCGACAATGACCTTTCTGTGTTGCACAACTCATCACTATTTCAGGAATTACTCTTCTGTCTGCGAGAGGACCGCCCCAACCCCCATGTCCGAGGCTTCCACCCCCACCACAATCTGCCAGGCCGGATCTGGGTCAGATAAGACAGGTGCGGTGGTGAACAGTACCTTAAGGTGTAAGGAGGAGGCCTTGGCTTCCTCAGCCCAGGCAAAGGGGCGGAGCGTGGAGGTAAGCTTCATCAGCAGAGCCACCACCTTGCTGTAGTCCTGAATGAAGCAGCGATAAAAATGAATGAATCCCAGGAACTGCTAGAGCTGCTTCCTGTTGGTCGGGGTCGGCCACTTGGCCACTGCCTGGATCTTGGCAGGGTCGGATGGCAGTTGGCCCTGTTGGACGATGAAACCTAGAAATGGCACCGTCGTAGCGTGAAACTCACATTTCTCGGCTTTGACGAAAAAGCTATTCTCAAGCAAACGTCTCAGAACCAGCCAGACATGCTGCACATGTTCCTCCTCCGTCTCTGAAAAAATGAGAATATCGTCAAGATAGACTAAGAGGAACTTATTCAGCATGTCCTGGAGCACATCACCGACAAATGCTTGGAACACCAAAAGTGGCCCGAGTGGTGTCTTAAAGGCTGTATTCCATTGATCCCCACTGCGGATGCAGATGAGGCGGTAGACATTTTTGAGGTCTAATTTGGTGAAGAGGCGCGCCCACTGGAGCGGCATGAACACGGCAACAAAAGGATATTTGTTCCGGATGGTGATCTCGTGGAGCCCCCAATAATCGATGCAGGGTCGCAGGGTGCCATCCTTCTTCATAAAGAACAACTCCACCCCCACTGAAAGCAAAACAACCTACGCCACAACACACACTGGTTCTGTTAAGAAATGTCACATTTCGACTGTGCTTATAATGAACTTACAGAATGAAAAGTACAGGGCAAGATGACATATGCAATAGTCAAAATATGAGAACAAAAACATAATAAGGCGTCAAAAGTGGATAATAGCATGATGCATAATTCTGTGTACAGTGCAGTGCTGAATAGAGTGTACCATAACAACTGATATGAGTTGCTGCGTGACCATCAAACAGTATAAAGAATGGTAATACTGTTAGCAAGTGTGCCTTCCTCACCGACGGTGTGAGGTGACAGGACCCGATCTGATTCCATCAGTGACTGGTCTCCGACCCAGAGCTCTGTCAGGTATTATTCTGTTGGATGAATAAACTGCACTTTTGACAATTTTCCTTCTAGAGCATCATTTCTCTCGATCCAAACGAACACGCGGCTCAACAGGGATAAACGAGCCAAAACAGTTCCTAACATTCCCTCCCAATTAGTGAGCACCTCCTAGCGCTCTACCGGGCTTGTCTGGGTGGGCTTGGTAGAAGACGTGGAGTAGGTCCAGGTCAAGGATGTGGTGGCGGGGGATCCACGGGCGGTTTGCCCTTCACTGTGGCTGGAGGGAGGAGCGGAGAAGAGAAGCACGTACCTGTTGCCAGACTCCCCAGCAATGACAATGGTGCACCCAGAAAGACAGGGCCGCCACCTCTTCCTCCTGGTAGTCAAAGGGGCGGGGGCTGGTAGCCCAGGGCCGCCATGAAGGGTGAGTCGCCCGATGTCGGGAGACCAGAGAATTCTACGCATACTCCACCCATGGCAGGTAGGTGCTCCTGGCAGCATGGTGCCATGCTACCATGCTCTCCAGGCTCTGGTTCATTCTCTCCATCTGGCCATTGGACTGCTAATGATAGCCAGAGAAGAAACTTAGTGTCGCCCCGAGGGCCGCGCAAAAGGTCCTCCACACGATGTAAGGAATGTAAACTGCGGCCCCCGGTCCGACACGATGTCCTTGGGGATCCGGAATACGTGCTGCACCAGTAGCTTCCCTGTCTTTACTACTGAGGGGAGCTTTGGGAGGGGCACAAAGTATGCGGACCTGGAAAGGCGGTCAACCACAGTCATAATTATCGTATTCCTCTTGGAAGGCAGAAGTCCAGTCAAGAAATCCAGAGTGATGTTGGACCAGAGGCGCCATGGAGTGGACAGTGGCTGCAGGAACCCCACCGGGGGCTGGTGCGACGACTTTCCGCAGGCAGAGATGGGGAGGGCGGTGACGAAGGTCCTGGCTTCGCGGATGATGGATGGCCACCAGAATTGCTGGCGAAGGAGGTGCATAGTGCAGGTGAGCCCGGGGTGGCACATTAACCTGTAGGAGTCTCCCCACTGCAGGACCACCGAGCGTGCGGTTTCAGGGATGAACAGGTTCATGTTTGTTGTTTTGGGGGGCTAGATTCTGGTGGTCAGTCCAGACAATGAAAGGTTCGGCAGTCCCCTCCAGCCAGTGACGCCATTCCTGCAGCACCATTACCAGTGCCAGCAGCTCACGGTTCCCCATGTTGTTGATGCGTTCCACGGGGATGGGTGCAGCTTCCCATCAAGGTGGTCCGCTGTCAGAGGACCGCCCCAACCCCTGCATCCGAGGCGTCCACCTCCACCACAAACTGAAAGGCCGGATCTTGGTGAGATAAGACAGGTGCGGTGGTGTACAGTACCTTAAGGTGTAAGAAGGAGGCCTTGGCTTCCTCAGTCCAGGCAAAGGGGCGGAGCGTGGAGGTGAGCTTCATCAGCAGAGCCACCACCTTGCTGTAGTCAAGAAGCAGCGATAAAAATTAGCGAATCCCAGGAACTGCTGGAGCTGCTTCCTGGTGGTCAGGGTTGGCCACTCGGTCGCTGCCTGGATCTTGGCAAGGTCGGATGACAGCTGGCCCTAATGGACGATGAAACCTAGAAATGGCACCGTCGTGGCGTGAAACTCACATTTCTCGACTTTGACGAAAAGGTTATCCTAAAGCAAGCATCTGAGAACCAGCCGGACATGCTGCACATGTTCCTCCTCCGTCTCTGAATAAATGAGAATATCATCAAGATAGACTAAGAGGAACCTATTCAGCATGTCCGAGAGCACATCATTAAAGAGTGTTTGGAACACTGTGGGGCTGTCAGTATGCTCGAATGCCATCGTCCTTGATTCAAAGTGACCGAGTGATGTCTTAAAGGCCATCTTCTATTCATCCCCACTGCAGATGCAGACGAGGTGGTAGGCATTTCTAAGGTCTAACTTGATGAAGCGTTGCGCCTTTGTAAAAAGGGGGTGATCATTTCAACATTGAGCATCTTTGAAAATCTTGATATTAGTTGCAATGTCAGGTGCATAATCAACCGTCACTGTTCAGTTTTTGTTTCACGGAAATACTTCTTGTGTTCCATCAACATGAAGCAAACAGGAGTCTGTGATTCTTCTGTGGCCCCCCTCTCGTGGAATGTTTGACAAGAGGATAAACAGAAAACTGCAGACAGATTAATATTGTCAAGGACCAGGTCTTCATGGAGGTTTTCCTTTTTATTGTGATATCTGGTCAATCTAAATGAGTCCCCGGTAGAGCCGTGATTAATCTGATTAAAAAATAAAAAAATGTTTGACAGCCCTAATCTTTATAATTAACTTGTTTTCTATGTACATTTGTCAACTACCCAATGTGGATTTATGCTTTATTGTAAAGATCAGCAGGAATAACACAATTTGATACTATTTTCCCAGATAAAAGCATGTAAATAAGCAACATCTTTTTGTATCATCACCCTAGAGGGACAAGAGCAGTAATACAGCACATCAATAACAGCAATAAAAAGAAGAATAGAATAAGAATAAAGGACAAACCCTGCTGTGATGTTTGTAATGCCTGACATTACAGATTGAGGCTGACATTATGGATGAACAACAGAATTTTACATAATTTAATGAGATCTAAAAATACTAATGACTAATGATTCTTATGTATGTATGTATGTATGTATGTATGTATGTATGTATTCTTATGTATGTATGTATTCTTATGTTATGTATAGAGTTAGGCATTGCCGAGTTCATGCTGGCGTCTTAAATCT
The DNA here is from genome assembly GCA_016586285.1 of Arothron firmamentum. Classification (NCBI taxonomy): domain Eukaryota; kingdom Metazoa; phylum Chordata; class Actinopteri; order Tetraodontiformes; family Tetraodontidae; genus Arothron; species Arothron firmamentum. The sequence goes on along the minus strand of BJFM01000438.1, from coordinate 43,798 downwards.
GTGGATGGATGGATGGATGGATGGATGGATGGATGGATGGATAAGTCTGTTTATTCGTACCTTTTGTTCTGTCTTTTAAAGCCTCTCTGTACAAAATGTCCTTCTTAATCACAGCACAGTCCAGCCCACCTTCCCTCCTCTGTGATCTGACTGTAATAAGGCCTGCATCTGTTTACCGTCGCCCTTGCACCTCCTGCAGTGCATCCATCTTTCAGTGGGCTCGTCCCACCTCTGCACATATGGTCCTGAGCGCTCCAAGTCATAACTTAATTCTGCGCATAATCTTTTCGTCCATGCGAGACAAAGACTGGTGGGATGATTATGAGATTTCGTCATGCTTGAGTTCACGTGGACAGCTTTTTTGCCCTTTTGTAGCATCTGTGCAGCCGTAATTGAGAGGTAACGTGCTGGGTGTCGACAGACTTAGAAGCAAGTACACATTTCTGGCTGCAGTGTCTCTTGTAGGGCAGTGCTGGAGCACTCTTAGTGTGTCAAGCGCTGCATGAGTTTGAGAATTTCCCTGCAGTGCACCAAAATCTATACAGTAAAAATTCAGAATTTGTCATGGTATGTCAGTTGGGTTTTGTCAGTTTAAAATAACATAATCAGTTAATTTAATTACATCTCACATGTTTCCAAAATTATTATATATGTTCCAGTCTACATTGTTTATTCATTATTTGTCCTTTTTGTTGCTGCTCTATTGTGAATAATGATGTTTTGAGGTTAAAAGATCCACGCAATTGGCTGCTCCGAGATTATCCATCTTCTCGGTTCAAGCGTCATCCCTCATACTTGCTTTTTTTGGAACTTCCCATCCACGAAAACAGACCCAAGTGTGTGAAAGAGAGAGTCTGAGTTTATGTTTGTTCATGCATGCCTTCCTATCCAACCGGCTGGACACAGCAAAGCACCTCCAAAACAAATGAAGTACTTCTGGCAATTCTTTGCTTTGACGGATTTAAATTCCTCCCGATAGACTTCTTTAGAAACTGAGCTATGACATGTCTTTGTATTTGAAGATCAGTCGGTGACCACATTCTATTACACCTGACTGAATAATGCCATATGTTCAAAATAAAGCAATACCGGTGAGGGAGGCCTTGGAGAGCTGAAAGCTTCAGATTTTCTGTAATGGCTCAGAAGTCATTTTATTTTAGGTGGCTCAACATGTTATTAATCCTGCTCTAGATTCCCTATATTCACCCATCTTCCTGTTGCTTTCCTGACACCCTTTTATATGGCGTGTACATTCCTAAAGTTTAGTATGATGATGAATGTAGACATATCTCAAAAATATCAATTTGAACCTTTTTACAGCAGTCTCATTCTTGTTCTATGGCTCTGAAGAAACACCATTCTTTCAAGTCTGAGCTGTCTAAGCACTTTATTTATGTAGTGTGGCTCTTTTCCTACTAATGAGAGTTAAACGTAAATCTGCAGGTAGAAAGGGCCTCTGCATTTATCTCTGAGATTCAAACGTCCAAAGCAAAAACTCGGCTGTTTTCAATGTTTCGTGAGCACTTTCAGGCAATTGGTCTGTTGATTGTTTTATTTGCTGTGTATATCTGAACAATGTGTGGAGGAGGTCGGTAAGGGAGGGTTAGGTCTAATGAATGATTTTGAGCAGGGACAGCAAGGACAAGAAGGAAAAGGGTCATCGCTGAGGACGACGTCCTTTGAGTTGGCGGCTCAGAAGAAAGAAATCAAAGTAGGGAACAGCTTAAATGAAATGTGATCCAACAGGAGGAGTAAAACCTGGACCTGGAGTTGGCAAGGAAAAAGGTAGACAGCATGTAATCATCCTTGTGTTGTATAAAAGGACATGGCTTAAAGGGAGGATGCTGGGATTAAAGCAGTAAATTCCAGAATATAGAAGGGTACAGACAGTACAAACAGCTTCAAGCAACCAAAATAATGAAAAAATATAGCTACTGAAAATGCCTAAACTTATAAAGTAATACCTTATAAATTATTTCGAATTTAAATATAAACATATACACCATAAACATAAAACAGACCCAAAAACTAACTTTTGTTATGATCATCCAATGTTGTTATTTGAAATATGCAACATTCTGACATGGGGCTTGAATTGTGGTTGGTATTTCTTATGTGCTGCACAGGGTCGGTTGCAGAACAGATCTAATTTGGGGGGCATATAATAACTGGGGGGGCACAAACTGCCATTCAAGAACTCAGTGATGAAAATGCTAAATATGTGTTTGCCATCAAGCACAGAAAATGAGTTCCAATTACACAACATTCTGTAAAATCTACTTTTAAAGCACACACACAAGTGTGCTGTGCACCAAGACTGCAAAAAAGCATACACATAAAAGTGAATGGTGAATATCCATATTTAATAGGACAAATTTAAACACACCCAAACCCAAACATTCCACATCTTGTGTAATAATGAGAGCCAAGGCCGGCGCCATGAAATGAATTAAATGCATATCTAACCTTTAGAAGAGTTGCAAGCCGCAACTACTGTTGTTGAACCTGCTGAGAACAGTGTCTTTCCACTCAGTTGTACACCTTCTGGTTAAGTCTTTTTCAAACACCAGCCTAGCTTTTCTTCTGTGGAGCATCACATGTCTGTGGTCCAAAAATACATGTCTTATGGTGGAGAATGAGTTCTCACATATGGCTGTGGAGGCTCCAAATGTTAAAGCATGTTTGAAAGCAGTCAATACACTTGGCATTGCGGTGAGATACGTGTTGTACTTGGAGATGATGGGCTGTACAATCCAGTCCCCCTCAACTGGCTATGATTGTTGTTGCGAGCTGAAAAACTGTTTAGCAACCTCGTTCTCCGTAGGTTTCTCCATAGGTGATTGTGGCAAATTCATAATGTGCACCACAGCCTGGGTTCAGTGCAACAAGCACACAGGCCAACTCCGAGTTGCGTCCACTAAATCTGTGGTCCATTCTCCAAGTACTGAGTCAATAATGCTGTCGTACAGTCTCTTTAGTTCTGTCTTGCCATCGCCATCCCTGTGTCCTGTGGTTCCCAAAAAGACATACTCATCCATATTGCCGTGCGCTCTGTTTGGGGTTCATGGGTCTGAGTTGAGTGCTTGCAGCCACATCGCACACCTTATTAAACTCCTCATCACAGCAGAATTGCCGGACCCAAAAGCTGTTGCGCCAGCCACAATATTTAAACCTGTCATCAAGTCTGCGTCCTCTCTCTGAAGAACCTTGTTTGGTGGATCCAGCAGGGCAGGAAGTGTGTGCACCAAGTTAGCAATGAACAAGAAGCTGGGCTCAGTCATTTTGCGCAGCAGGCCCGTGGCCTCCATCCGTACTTCTGTGCCAAAGGCTCGTACAGTATTAATCTCAGTCAATATGGATGTGAGGTCGTTCAAGGATTTTAAGATGACTGATACAGTGGCGAGATATCCTGTCCATCTCTGCTCCAGTAGACATTTAAGGTGCACACCATTGTAGTGCACAGCAACTGTTGGCTTTTTTGTAGAAATTGTAAAGGGCATTGCACACATAAAAAAAAATCTACTACAGCTGTCTCTGCTGACATTACGTGTACTACTGCCAAGTGTAGCTGATGGTTCAGACAGTGTACATAAGGTATGTCATGACCTAGCTTCAGCTGTAGTAGCTTCTGGACGCCACCGTGTTTCTCAGAGATCAGCGCAGCTCCATTAAATACCTGGCCAAGAATCTTTGATGTGTCCAATCCAGCTCCATTTAGCTCCACCAAAATGGTATCTGTTAATGTCTGTGCGTCACCCTTATCAGTGGTTTCTATGGTTAGCAGACGCTCTGTGACATTTACAAATCTGATGACTATTGATATGTTCTCACATTCTGTGGGGTTGTGGGTTCCATCCACTTTCAAAGTGTAATAAGAGTCCCCCACCTCCTCCATTATTGCCTCAGTCACCATGCTGCTCACTGTGCATATGAGTTCATTTTACAGGTCATGACAGGTGTATGTGGCATTGCGTGGGATTGTTTTCACAACAGCTGCCAGTTGTGGCCAGTTGTATAGTCCAGTAATGAGAGAAAAAGGCTGCTCACTCCCTCGGACATGTTGTCAAAAGCGTCTGTCTTCCCTTGTAAAGGCAGAAATCCCACAACTTCAATGAGAGAGGAGACATAATACCTGTTCTTCCATAGTTGGTCTGCATTGACAAGTGTTGAAATCTGCTTTCCAGCATCAATGCGCCTCTCCTGTTTCTTCCAGTGTGCAGCAAGAGAGATGCTCCTTTGAAGATTTGTTTTTATGAAATCCCCGATCTCTCTCCGTTACATTTTTCCAGTTATGTAAACCCACACTCACGAAAGCATCCAGTGTCAGAGACCTGCGGTTGCTGCTAAACTGCTGGCAACAAAAATAAAATGCTTCATTGTCTTTGATGCTATATTCAAGCCAGTCTCAGTTGTGATACCAAGCAGCGACTTTCTACTGCTAAAAAAGCTGGTAGGGTACGGTTGCAAAATAATTTGGTTGGGCTTGTCACTCCCAAGGTCATCAATGGGTGCTCTTTCACAGGTAGGACTTGCAAGTGCATCATGGCAGCAGTGTTGGGGCCAGGTGCATTTGCTCTGTCTTCCGTTGATGGAGGTCTAGAGGACGCAGCACCGTGTAGCCACTTTCTGATATCCATTTTTAGATATTGCTTCACTTTTCAATTTGAGAATAGTTTGCTGTGAAAAATGATGCTAGCGCTGTAGTGAAATAACAAATCAAACCGGTTCACAGGTCAAGCATCGGACCAATGAGCATACGTCCCCACATGTAAAAGAAATATTACTTGTTTTTTATTTTTATTTTTTTCAAATATTTTACCAAGGATAATTTAATGTTCAATGAGGTACATTTAAGTAATCAATAAAATACAAACTTTGGCAAAAAGGCTTGGCCTGCATGTGGGCAAGTGGAGGGGGGGACACAACAGCCCATTTGGGGAGCATAGCCCGCAAATGACCCCGACCATGGTTCTGCATCTCTTTCTCTATTTTTTTTTCTGACTGCTTTATATTGAAATGTTATTGTAACACCCTTTGTGCTCCACTCAAGCTTAGATTTCTTTTTTAATGATAAGCAGTTAATTAATCTATAGCTTTAGAACAAGTAGGTTCGAATTCTTTTATTCTTTATTTACAAATGCCAGTGAGTCTACTCTGGCGCTATTTCCCCCCCCCAATCCCTTTTAAGGCAAGTTATCGTTGCATTGATTAGTGTCACGAAGGCACAGGCCTGAAAATCATTACAGTGGAATCTGACATCTTGGTTTTCTTCCACTCTGTAATATCTAAACCTCACGTTCCAAATATACTGCAGCGTTTAGTTATATTGTATTTGTTATCGACCGTTCGCTGCTGGGAGTTTACTTATAATGACTGCTTCCTGAGCTAAAACGGTCAATGCGAGTTGCTGCAGAGAGCCTGAGCTGTGTGTTTATTACTGTTGAACCAGTAAATAAGCATCTGCAACACAGCTATCAATCTCTCCCAAACCACACCTGATTTATTCACCTCACATTAGAATTCTATTTGCCTCTTGCGACCCTTCTCTTCTCATTACATTACATAACACACATAAATCACTGAGCCCAGTAACAAATGGATGTGGGGGGATGAGTGGGAAGAAAGATGAGTTAAGATGACAGGTAGTGATGAGAACAAATCGTATAATACCGAGTAGGGTTACACCTGTTCCAAGGCCCTGTGCACCTTCCCAGGAAGCCAGTGAGATGAGGTAATTTGCAAAATAGATGTGTCTTTACCAGGATTGCTAAATGGTTTTAAGCCAAACACACCTAAGCAACCCATGAAAAAGGTATCCATTTACCTCCTTAATTAACAAAAGCAAGTGAAAACTGAGAAAAGCAATCTGACAGCCGGCCCATATCACTTAAAGATACGAGATTTAGGGTCAGTTTTACTTCATTTACTGCTGCGTCTGTTACAGAACACTTTGTTTAGGACCCAAACGCAGATACTAGCAGGCGCTAAAAGAAACAAAAACCCTCTATTAGGTGTACAAGGGGGGGAAATCAGAAAGCGCTCCAACTTTTTTTTTTTTTCCAAGGAGGAAAAAACAGTGTTCTTCAAAAACTCAAAATCCAAAGCTTTACAGGGGTGCCCCACTGCAGGGTATCCAAACCTGAACTCAAACTTCCTCCCAGGGAACGTGGCAGTCCTGGAACCAGGGATAGAAACTCACGTGAGTAATTAATCCAGGGAACACAGCCAAACCTCATGTTGTGGAGAGAGCCTGTTGCCGCTTTGCAGGTCATAAAACAATCCGACGCTGGCGCTCAGGTGCAGCTGTCCTAAATCCACCGTTGATTGTGACGAGTCCCAGCTGCACCCTGTCACCAATGATGATCCAGGCTGCCGCGCTCCTTAGTGGACAAAACCAAACACAAGCAAAACCAAAAAGCAAAAACCAAAATGTGCAGAACCCTAACAGCGTCTGCATTGCTAAATCTGCGGTCTCAAAAAAAAAAAAAAAAGCAGCAACCATCACCTGTCAGCATCCAAACTGCAGCCACTAATTTCTGCCGCCAACCCCAAGCTGTCACCATGCGAACCTGTTTGCATATCCATCAGGATTTATAAAAAGAGCCCCAAAGGCGTCTATGATAACATTTGCAGGTGGAGTGTTTGCTTTATTTTTAGCTCAATACCATGAGCTTTGCCTGCAAGGAGGTGGCTGGATGGCGAGGACTAATTTATTTGATTGATTTTGATTAATCTGAGGCCATAGTGGACTGAAACTATTAGGGCATGTGGCAGCTGAGAAAGATGGCCATTTTCCAGAATTTAAATAGTTATAGAAAGAGGAAAATGCAGGTCTCTGAAATCCACCTGACCTGATGCTCTTCGCAAGGCGAGGTAAAATCTACAACATCACATTGTATTTTATTTTATTTTATTTTTTAATCTTGTGTAGCATTTTCTGGCAGTGAAGATTTTTCATTAAGTGGACCATGGCTATCAACCTTCAGATTAATAGCAGCGCTCAGGGTGACGTTTGAACGCACAACCTCAGCAAACGGTGCACACGGTCTTTGAAAACGTTGCCACTTTTAATTGTCGCATTTTCAAAATGTCATATTTGTAAAAAAGCCAGCATTTTGTACATGCATATCTTGATTGCTCTATTTATAATCCACTTTGATGATGTATGCCAATAATTTTAGAGTAATTATGAGGCGGTTAAACCATCCATCTGCTCTACCCAAGGTAGGAAATATTGTATTTAAAAAAAAAAAGAGGCCTGTCTTTGTTCTCATATATTTACTGCCCACCAGTGTTTTAAACAGGATATGACTTTTCAGATTTTCCCAGAGACACTGTGAACAATAATCCTACACATACTGCTTTGCATCTCTGGGGGATTAGTGTGAATGCACTATTTGGTTCCAGTGGGAAGTGACAATATAGACTCGGTCTGTGTTTGATGAATGTATAGCACAGTTGAGTTATGGGAAGGATTCTGGCAGCGCAGACAGAGGAAGAAGCAGGTGTCTGACAACACTTATTGTCTTCTATTTGCTTCTGACATAAGCGTGGGTCTTGGAACAGCAAAATGCCATCAGCGTAAGAACTCGTGTAATTATGCACAGTTGATGTTTGTTTTCATTTTACCAGTCATTTTGGTGGATTTATGCAGCTCATGGTTCAACACAAAATGATGAACCAGGATATGGCTTTTTTAAACTAATAAACTTCCATCAAGGCCAAATTTTAATTAATGTGGATGTGGGAAAGGACTGGTTAAATCCAACAAAAATGTTTTCTGTAATAAATGGATTACATGGTTGAATTACAATGGTAAATTGGTTACATATTTTGGGGAGATGTCTATTGTGATTAAAGGGGTACAGTCCCAGCTTAATGGCTTAATGGTGACAGATCTTTTCTTAATGTTCCCATTAGGCCTGTGTGAAATTTCTAGAATTAGAATGGACCAAAATGGTTCATAGAACTCAACAGAGAAGCAGTGCTTTGTTGTTGGGCAAAATTAGATTATAATGTTTTTTAAAACTCAATTTCCTGTTTCTCATAAGAGCGCTGAAGATGACTTGAGTGAATTTTTGGGAATATAGCTGGGGATTATGCCTTCTGAACTGCTGTAAGACTGTGAAACTGGAGTTCTTTGACATTATAATTAACAATTATGTGGGTTCCTTCCTTCCTTCCTTCTTTCCCAATGTTTGCGGTCGACAGAGGAAAATTCAAACGAGCCAAGAACCAGCCAGAAAGGATAAGGAGACAAACATGGATTGTGGCCACCATCTGCAAAAACCATTCCTTAAAAGGGGTGGTCTTTCCCCTTTCTGTCCATCCTAATTGCCAAACAGCAAGTGAAATTGTCATCATCATAGATTTATAACTAAAAGACTGGCATCATAGAAGTACATTTGATCAGGACTTAAATGGTAATTGTTACATGTTTTCCTTCATCTTTTACACAGTAAATAGATTTTAGTGTGCTGCTTTAAAACTCATAAATCCAATCCCCTCACAAACAAGTTAGCAATCAGGCATTGCAACTGTTTTGTATGATAATTAGTCATTTTGTCGTAATGACAGCATCAAACAGTTCTGAACAGTTTCTTTGTTCACACAGTGAACGTAGACAGCAAACTGTGGAAATTCACTCAGACTGAGCAGACAATGAAGTTTGAAAGCCTTTTTGGGCTATCAGGATTTTATGACTGATTTACTGTACCGGAATAATTTAGGTATAACCTGGCTCCATCAGCAAACAATTACTATTACATTGTGGGTATTACTGTAAGAGGAGATAGCTTTGTGCCCTTGGATACCAGATCAATCTTCCTTTCATACTTGTGTGTGTGTTTGTGTGTGTGTGTGTGTGTGTGTGTGTGTGTGTGTGTGTGTGTGTGTGTGTGTGTGTGTGTGTGTGTGTGTGTGTGTGTGTGTGTGTGTGTGTGTGTGTGATTTTAAATGCAAAATCTTGAATATGAAAGTGCAGGGAATGCATTTTGTCAGTGAAAGTCCTCACAAAGATAGAGATGCAAACTGTGTGGAGTAAGGATTGATAAAAAGAGAATTGGTAAAACAACAGGTGAAAAGACAGCGAAAGAGTTGTTAAATATGTTCTAATCAAGAACAAGCTGCTTAAAGATGATAGTTTCAAGTTTCCTGTGCAAGTATCCTGCTAAGAAGCCATTATAGCAAGATATATATATATAATTCAGGAGAATCTTTTTTGTGTTCTTATTAATAGATTTTGACAAGATCTCAGGGAAACTTCTACAATCTTTGCAAGCCAGTCATTTTCTATTTCTATTCTTCACTTTCTTTATTTCCATGTAAGGGGAAGTTTAGCTTTTGCTAATAATTTCAGTATGGCAGGAAAATACGTGTGCCAAATCCAGGAAGTGTTGTGATGGAATCTGCCTTGAAAAAAAAAGTACACGCATGAGCATGCATGACTTTTATTTTAATACTTTTACACAATCTACACAACATTGACCCCCACCTATTGTTTTGTGAGTTGTTAGGGAGACAGATGTTTTAGATGTTGGCAGTCAGCAAAGTAAAAAATGTAGTTCTTTTAAGAATCATATTGCTCATCTCACAAGGTCAGCATCCATCCCAGAATGCCATCTAGAAACATGATGTTGACAGGTTTTCATTTTCTGCTGTGCTACACGGCTGCAGTGTTTTTATATTGATCGACACTGTCACAGCATGAATCTTCGCAGTCCATATAGCACAGCAGCATAGCAGGAGCTGAGGGGTTCGTGAAGGTTAGTGACTAACCTTCCATAGTTTAGGATGCCAACTAGTGTCAGATCATTCAGTCCAGGGTCAGAGGATCAGTATTAACAAGGACTGAAAACACACACACACACAGCTTTCCTGATTCACTCCCATCAGTCACCTGATCAGTGTTCTCCATCATTGCTCAAGTGGCCTTCTTTTGTTATGTGACCCACAAATGCTGCATTTAACTGTGTATTGCCAACCAAAATTCCACAAGTATGTCATTTCTAATCATCTGGTGCATTTGTTTTCTCTCTAACACAACTAACTAAATTTAAAGTTATATATACTCTATCTCAAAGGCATCACTCTGAATCCCCCTAACCTTAATTCATTCAAGTCAGTCCCTAAGCAACACATACTAAAATCCTAGTCTGGTTATCATGTGACTGGGACTTGTTTTTCAAATGCAATTTTCAACGCATTTAATGGTTCTCAACCTTTAATAGCCTGTCCAATATAAAATAACATGACATCACATGACATGACACAACATAACATAAAACACATTTTACAAAAGTGGATAACAAATCTCTTTAAAAAGGACATACGTTTTAGAAATATGTTTTATATCTATGGGGTGCCGAATGTTAAAGTTCAGCCACTGTTTTTTAGTCAACATATTTTGAACATGTAGCTCACTTTCCTGAGATTTAACTATTTTTTCTTTAATTAACAGAAATTCATGTAAAACAGAATGTTTCATATAATTGTTAAAAATATGAAACCTAAATGTTATTTCTAAATCTAAATATTAAATCTAAATCTAAATGTTAAATCTAAATCTAAATGTTAAATCTAAATCTAAATGTTATATCTAAATCTAAATGTTATAGCTAAACCTAAATGTCAAATGTAAATCTAAATGTTAAACCTAAACTTAAATATTAAGTCTAAATATGTGAGCTAAATGTTAAGAAAATATGCAAATAGGGCTGTTTCAGCGCCTCAGTCTGTATGGTCAGCGTCCACATCCCTAGCAGGAACCTCAGACCATTCGGCCTCGCCCACACCACCGACTGCTCCTCATAGGATGAGGCTGATCATACAGACTAAGAAACAACCTATTTGCATATCTTCTAAACATTTAGCTCACACACTTAGATTTAGATAATTCAAACATAACCAATACAATATTACAACAGATGTAATGCTTACGTTATCGATCTTTTCTACCACCTGAAGACCCACTGGAAGAACACCAGACTGTGTTATTGTAAGCCCTCCAGCACATCCTGGACCTACTGTGGGATGTTCTCCCATGTCAACACTTCACCCCCCCCCCCCCCNNNCCCCCCCCCCCCCCCCCCCCCCCCCCCCCAGAGGAATATCCAGGAAGCACGGTGACCAAATGTCTCACCTTAAATGGCTGAGTTTCCATAGCTGGCTTGCTCTGGGATCCTCTTGGAGGTTCAACCTCCTAACGGTCAGAGCTTCCACCTTCTCTGATGGAAAGTCCAACTTATTGCAGCTGCTTTTTGTTGTTTCTAAACTGATAACGATAAGTGATAATGGTATACAATATACATACTTTTTTTTAATCAATGATTTGACTGCAACAGCAAAGCGACAATATATATAGATACTTTATTCTTCTGATGGTACATAAAGATAGATAGATAGATAGATAGATAGATAGATAGATAGATAGATAGATAGATAGATAGATAGATAGATAGATAGATAGATAGATAGATAGATAGATAGAGTGCACAAATATATGGTGCTGGAAATTACCGCCTTGGGGTTTCATACCACTGACAACCCGTTTGACCTTTCAGGGATGAAAAGTGCTTCTAAAATGCTGAAAAATTTACAACCCGAAGGCAACAAGAGACTGTCACCATCAAGCTGAAGTTTTCTTATCATCACCTGCTGCATTTCCATTCTGCTGAACTCTGTATCAACTCATTTCATTCCCAATTCATGCGACTGGGATCACCCGATTGGGATAACAGAGACTCAGTGTGTTCGCTCTACTCTTGCCATCTATTCAAGTGCATTCATGAAAGGCTTCTGAATGAAGTAATGGAATAATTACATGAATTGTGCTGCAGAGAGGGGCCACCCACTCCATCAGTTTTTTGAAGATATCTTTAGAAAGCCTTGGCTTACTCAGACAAAACAGACCAATGTTATGATAAAAAAAAAAAAAAATCTATTAGCTGTGATACAAGAAAAAAATTATTTCTTTTTCCATCCCCCACCCCCCCCCCCAAAAAGTGAAGTTGATATTGTCTTTTTCCAGGTATTTAGCCGACTGATCAATGGTCCTTTCACCGTGGTGACAGAGAGAGTTGTCAGGATCCAGCTTGCTGGCCCCCTCCTCTGTGTATGGTGCATTCCTGGTCCTCTCCAGAGGGGGTGCTGTTCCCTTGGTTCCAGCAGTGGGCGAGCACCTGCGGCTGATCAGCCCATCAGGGACTGATTTAGGGACGCAGGTGGCCAGTGCTCACTGCTGGATTGTTAGTTGGAGTCTTAGCAGTCGTTGCTGATGTACCTGAGACTGCTCCACTCTTACCTGCCGAGTGCTGCTGGAGCTTGACCTCTTCTTTCCCCGTGGGTCTTGGAGTTCGGCTCAAAAGCGAGTTGCCCGCCTGTCCAAGGACGCCACATTTTCCCCAGAGGACTCTCATGCTCTGGCTTTGGAACACTCTGCAGAGGAACCTTCCTTTAGGAGTTTTTTGGACTTTGTGAAACTCATGTGAGGTCAGTTTTTTCCTCTTTTTGAAAACGCTTTCTGTTGCCTTTTGTACACCCAATAAAAGGGGTTGATTCTGATTTGCACCCGACCTGCCTCCTGTCTGCATTTGGGTCCTACACAAAACCACAATCTGCAACAACAGTAAGTTTGTGTTTGTCCCTGACCTTCACAGGGCTGACCTCTTGCTTCATTCCACCATTCATCAAATGCTGTTTTATTTGGCAGTCCAGATTGAGGATGTATTGGACGAAAGGCTAAGAAACGAGCCTGTATTCTTATAACATTTTTAGCCAGTGACACGCAAGATCTACTTTAAGGAAGGGGGATAAAACTAATTATAAGTCAAAAATCTGTCTGATCTGTGAGGGAATAATTACATTTTGGTACAGCCTTCGTATTGATCGCAGCTTCTCTCCCTTGATTCACGCAGAAATGTGTGATTAATAATAAATAATTACTCCCAGCGAGTTTAGAACTGAAGAAGCCTTCTGGAGAGTAGGTGAAACATCTTCAAGGAACCCTTTAACAAGTCCAGTTGCACCCAGAGATCTAACCTTGGATATCTGTATTCCATACATATCTGTAACCTTCCCAAATCCGCCATGGAATGGATAAAAGAGCTCAAATGGAGTTTCTCTACTAGTCATTGCAGTATAAACAAGGAAAATGAAATCTTTAATATCTATTGTCAATAAAGTAATTTTATACTTTAAAGAAATCATTGGGTTTAATATTTGAAATAAAAATAATTGCAAAACTCCGTAGGTGGCAATGGGTGGAGCCTTGAAGCAGTCATGGCAGATGCTCATTTTCAATGACCTCACGACTTCACGCTGTATCTGGGAACCATCGTCACCCATCTGTGGAACCTCATCACACAATTGTTAATATTTTTGGGCCTTAAATCTTGGGAAAAACGTTGAACCACATCTTCTGAGTGTTCCGTTTAACACACACTTCCTGCACAGGTTCCAAAGAATTCCTTCTAGAAACACAATCAGGTTTTTGGTTATTTTTGTTTTTTTCAAACACTTTTATGCATTCTTCCCTTACTGACATGACCTCCACATCTAAAAGGCAAAGGCCATAAACAAAAGTGCTGACTGGACCCTTCATGAGTTATTTGGCTTGTTTACATAGGAACCTTTCACCCTAGAACTATATATCAGTTCTTTACCAGATATTTTATCCTTTCTGTAGAACAGTTTTTACTGTAGTAAATCTTTTTTCAGAAAACAAATTAAGCTGTGATACTTCTTGTAGATGTCAGATGCGGGTATGTAATACTGTAACCGGTAATCTTTGAAAGGCTCTAAGGTTTAGAGCTTCATAGCCACTCATCAACCTCAACAGTGAGATAGATGTAACGCAAGTGCAGGTAGATTTGGCTGTTGCACTACTGAATTATTTGCAGTAGAAGCTTATGTCACTTTGCAGTTACTTGGTGGCATTAATTTCAACAGAAAAATGGCCAAACAAGAAAGTTAGATGTTAGGAAACTGAGCAGGGAAGGTTCCCTGGAGGCTAGTAGTTCCTGATAGACATGTTGGTTCCTGCTAGAATGGACTATATATCAGATTTCATGTAGTACACTCACAAGGAGTCAGAACAATCACTATTGTAAATAGATTTTCATGTTGTTTTTCATCAGGCAAACAGTTCCTACATGTCATTGTTGGGTAAGATGGGGCCATTCATCATTTTGTCAGTCTCCTGTATGATGCAGCGACTGCTATTTTACAATACTGACATGGAGAAAAACATTCCCACATTAATGCCAAGAATATTATTAGAACCATTTATTCCCGGAAAACCCTCTTTCCTCCTTTTTCTTACAGAATGAGTCTTATGTAAACTTTTCTTAAAAATAAAATAATAATAATAATAATAATAATAACAATTACTATTAGTATTATTATTACTACTAATAATATTAATATTTATTTTTATTATCATTATTAGTATTGTTATTATCGTTATTATTATTGTTATTGTTGTTGTTGTTTCTTATTATAAAAACCCTTTAATATTTCTTTCTAATTAAACTGAGGATTGAAGAACCTGGGTGGTGCCTTCAAGATGACCCTTTGCTGAAGACCCCCCCCCCCCTTTTTCCCCCCAAGAGTGCCCACAGTAGAAGGTGATCACAATGACCCCTTACGTTTGGACCGTTTCCTGTGTGGACTGGCTGCTTCCTGCTCCGTCCTGTGCACATAAACATGATGTTATCAGCATACATTAGCAGTTGCAGCACTTCCATACCGTCTGCAAGCCAGTTGTTACTGCATTCATGAGTTTTAGGCTGGACCTTGTTGAGGCATCCTTTATGAGACTCTCGAGATTTCAGCAAAATTGCGGGATAACCAGCTATGATGGATGATCGTGCATTCTCTTCAAAAAAAGATCCACTTTGGCAGAGGAAAGTGTGTGTGGAAGCAAAGTCTAAGGAATGCAACTTGAAATAATTTTATGATAAGGACTGATAGTAACATATGTCCTTTGACACATATGAAAAATCCAAAACCAAACATCCAAAAGCTCATTTGTTCCAAAACATATTCTGCAATGGGCTCTGTCTCAGCAGACCTTTCTTTGTTCTTATGTTTCTAAGGAGGAAATTTCCAGTAATTACCAATTATCAGCAGATCTGAAACAAAAGAAAGCAGTGTATTAAAGAGAGAATACGAGGGAGGATGTGAGAAAATAAGACATTTTAGAACTTTGTCTGACTTCATCTGAAGTCAAAGCAGATTTTTTACTTACAAAGAAAGATAAATTTCTATTATAATTCCAAACTCTTTTCTTTGGTCTTTTTACTTCAGTGAGTTGAATTCTACCCTTGGAGCCTTTTGATGAAGCTTGGTTTGATTAAATCCAATGAGATTTTTATAAAAATAGTTTGGGAAAAGGGCAAGCTTCTTATAATGAGATATATATTCTTGAAGTGACTTCATAGCATATTTACTTAGTTGACATCATAAGTTATCACTTCTTTTTTTTTTTTTTTTAAATTACACTTAAAAGCACTAATAGAACTTGGTTAGACACCACTGTTTCAGGCAGAACTCCAGTGCTGCAGTCCTTTAACGCCTTTTGTTACTGACCGTAGGTTTAACTCTCCTTTTTGGAGCTCTCGGGTGAGAGTTAGCTCAGGCAGCCATGCAGATAATGTTGACAGTTCCATTAGCTGGCAGGCAAACCACTGATATACCCTGAATTACCCCAACGCTGTGCCTCCTGTCCTCAAAATGGCCTCGGTTAAGTGCTTTTTTAACATTTCCTCAGCCGTGTTCCTTAGGCAGTCTAATTCTCATTCACTGTTCCTTGGATTATTTCTATCACAGCAATGTTAGGAGATCCCAAGTGGTTGAGGTCCGATTGATTTAGGGGTCACAAGCATGAAATTGAGGATATCTGAGTTTAAATCTCCCATGAAAACAAAGGCCACTGGTCATTGCGTCACACTAACTGCTGTATCATTAATCCTACAAAGTCCAATACGAGTTTGGGTGTGAATTAAGAATCAAGAGACCCAGAGTGTGTTTAAGCAGGAACATTAAGTCCATCAGCCAGTGGGGAGGATAAATCTTCTGCATCAACAAGGAGCAGCAATGAGGTTTCAAAACTTTTTTATTGTTCGGAGAAACATGTGCAACCACATACATGTTATGTATCTGCCTTCCAGGCACCACTGTACAAATAATGCAAATAACAACATTATTCTTGTATTTTTTATTTTTTAGGCTTCTTTTTTAAGGAAACTTTGGTTATTTAACCATTTTTTGTTTACTAAATACATAGTATACATTTTCTTTCATCTCATTGTTATCTTCAGTATTCATGCATAATTAAAAAAAAATGAATTCAATAACAACACTGAGATCAACTTGTAAATGCAGATATAATCCACAGAGTATTTGGTCTGTCCGCCACAAGTTCTGATGAACATGGACTCTTATTAACTGCAACACTTTACTGTGTTTTTCACTCAAAGCTAACGTGCATCGACGACATGTTGCATTATCTACCAAGTCTTTGTGACGACTAAATATGTTTTGGTTTTGGACTAGCACAGATCGATGCACCAGCAACCACATCGAACAGCTTGAACTGAACTTTCATCAATCAGCTCTCTGGTATATTTCCAGACTAAAGGAAAAAGTCATGGGTCGTTGATGGGCCTCACAATAATATCTGTCACAGTGTATGGGCGTGCGCACACACACACACACGCACGCACACACACACACACACACACACACACACACACACAC
>BJFM01000438.1:10422-20581 GCA_016586285.1 Arothron firmamentum | reverse complement strand
AGGAACTACAAGTGAACCAGCACTCTGTGATCTGAGTGTTCTTTTAGGAATAAATAATTATACGGAACTATGAGATCCTGCACTTATCTGGTTTTGGTGGTGAGGCAGCCATTAGTGTGACTCATTCAAAGGTGCAGTTTGCAGTTTAAAAAAAAAAACTGTATATATATATATAAATAATTTATTTATAGTCTTCAACGAAATAACTATAGTGGCTAAATAGTGGCTAAATAATGGGCTACAAATCAATCAAATGTAACCTACATGCCTATAACCTTTAATCTATAATGATAGTTAAATTCTTTATCATATTATGGTACCATTCTGATCAAATCCAGTTTTTACTTACCAATTATTGCTAGCAGTTAAAAAACTGCAAACCGCACCTTTAAAGAGAAAGGACTAGACAGATAGAATGAACAAAGGGGAATTAGTGGAAGAGATGAGCAGTATCTTGATAATACAGGCAACACTCTGTGTATGTGTCAAGGTGTGGACCGATGAGGAGGAAAAAACAATCAAACCATTACTGCTGGTGTGGCATTATTCTGTAGCCACGTGTGGCCCCCTCAGCTTTTCTGGCTGATTCTTGGGTAGTTTCTGGGAGGAAAGTGTCTGTTATCTCATCAGGAGAATGCCCAGACACTGTAGGGAGTCTTATTTGTGTGGAATATCGCCGGGTGATCCTCCGAAAAAACGAATATTCACCTGGGTCTTTTTTTCTTTTTCATTCAGTAGCTATAGAAAAAAAAAAACAGCCCTTCAATGGCAAGAGCAACATTCAACATCTTGAAAAACCAGGCCATTGTGATCGAGACTGTCTTTTTTACATGAGTTTTGT
The DNA here is from genome assembly GCA_016586285.1 of Arothron firmamentum. Taxonomy (NCBI): domain Eukaryota; kingdom Metazoa; phylum Chordata; class Actinopteri; order Tetraodontiformes; family Tetraodontidae; genus Arothron; species Arothron firmamentum. The sequence continues at coordinate 19,740 of BJFM01000438.1, read as the reverse complement.
AATATTGCTGTTCTAATAAAATGATGGGTTTCGGTGTTTCATGAATCATCAGACAATCGGTGTCACTTTTACTATGAAATATTTCCTTAAAAAATGAATTTCTGTGACTTCACTAACATTTCTTTGATTTCCAGGGTTATAAACATGTCAGAAGCTGAAAGAAACACTGATAACTGAGGAGGGAAAGGCCCAGTGGATGGAGTCTCACTCATACACTTATTCCAGCTTTCAGAGAAAAAAGTGGTCTTGTGATTAACACAAAATTATATTGAACATAAAGGCTGTTGATTTAAAACTGACAAACTGCTCAGTATACAAAATCCAAAATGCTGTCTGTTTCTTCGGTCATCTCACTCGAAGATTGAGTAAGTTGATATACTGTTATTTATGCTTTTCCATAACTTTCAGCATGATTTTTTTTTTTTTTTTTTAGAAATTATCCAGTAGCTAAACCAGGTTTTTTTTTTTTTTTTGAGAAACGCCTCGTTGTGCACTAATGTAATCAGAGTTGGCTGCCAGACTAACCCCTTACAGCCCGCTATTTAGCGTTCTAACCTTTTCATCCTTTGGGTCAAACAATGCAGCAACCCTGTATTGCAACACAGCACATTTAGTGGCTCACAGATACGTTGTTTTTCAATGGTGCATGCCCAGCCTTCACCCTGGTTTCATGCAAGTACCAAATCAATATTGGCAGTAAATACTGAAATAATATTGGAAAGACATTTAGTGGACCATCACGCACCATGCATCATTTTACATTTCTGATTTAAAAACAAAATTTCTGATAACTAATAATAAAAACAACAACAACAACAACAACAACAACAACAATAATAATAATAATACACCACAGCATGCGTAACATTCAAAATGTAATAGCTTTTGTAAAGTGTTGAGGTTGAGCAAGAGCAATGAGCTCAATATTTTCTTCCTGCATGCCAATCATAAATCTCCACCTACAGTTACTTAGCATTAGCATGTGGTTTTAAAATCAGGCACAAAAAGAACACAGTTCTTGTTTAACACTACTTTTTGTTATATGTTTACTCCTGCCAAGATGATCATTATAAAAGATGATCATTTAGATGAATCAGCATGCTCACAGTCGCCCTGATTACCAGATTTTGAAAGTTATCTGGGATTATCCCAGTAATGATGTGAACAGCAGAATGAGTTATGATTTATGTGAAAATCAAATTAACGCACCTAGATTTCCCTCCAGTGCTTTAATGCCTTTGTGCACACATAACAATTAATCTGATTTATTCCCTCTGATGTTTGTGGTTGTGAAAGCAGGCCCACAAAAACATTCCAAGCTTGTAAGGTAAATGTTGTCTTATGAGTAATTGTTACAAAAGTATGATATTCTAAAATGTGCACAAAAGATGCTCAGCAGCAATAACTAAATTTGATTTAGAGAGGCTTTTGGGGGAAAAAAAAAGGACATAATTCTTTTTAGACTCTTAGTTCTGAGAGTAAGTTTAGAATTTACGGTTTTGAAAGAATTTGTTCAACTCTTGATTTATTGCAGTGAAACAAAGAAATGCTATTTATCGTTAACATTTCATAAAGATGGACATTATTTCCTACTTTCGCAACAAATTTTAATGGGCATATGAAAGGGTTGAGGGGACTCTCATGCTCAACTACACAGACTCAAATAATGACAATAAATAATCTTCATATTTGTGGTTTTTATTTGCTACTTGTTTTGTGTTTATAGCCAAAGCCAATTGTATCGCTGTATAGATTCTCGGCTCTGATGTTGCAAGATTACAGATTCTGTCCTCCTTGGTCTCTCCATATTGGCATGACTGTCATGCCAACACACAGAGCTATGGATGTATCTCTTTTGACCAGCCAGCAGGTTGCTGGGCCTCACAGCTGGTCACCATTGACTCTCCTGAAGCTTTCTTCTGTGACTATCTGACTGATTCTATCATGATGAGTTCACCGTTCTCACTTCAATCAAATAAACCATTTCCTGTCTCTTCTGTTCCTGTAACAGCCTATTCAATGAACTTTATAGTTTATTATTATTATTATTATTATTATTATTATTATTATTATTATTATTATTATTATTATTATTATTATTATTATTATTATTATTATTATTATTTCCATCCAGTTCTTATGATTAAAATGTGCAGTTCATTATCAAAGAACATGCAACTTAGCATAACTGAGGCCATTACAACACAAACAGTAGTCTTAAAAACTCTTATCATTTATAAAATTGCAGATTTTTGTTTATTCTATTTTGAGAGTGCAACGCACTTCCATAATGCATATTTATTAGAACATTTAAAAAGGTGAAATTCAACATTTCTAGATTCCTAGATATTTTCTTCAATAAATGCAACATTTTCCATTCACAAAAAGTAAGCCCTCTTAAGTATTAACACTTCTGAAGGCTTTGAATGATACAGCAAGATTGAAAAAAAGATCTTAATGAATCTCTTCTGAGAGTCATATCCATCCTGCTGTACCCACACATGGGTCGCAGGGGTCTGCTGGAGCCTATCCCAGGACATCCTGGATAGGTCGCCAGCCTATTGCAGGGCTAGAATCATATCCTTGTTACTTAAACAATGATCACTATCAGGACATGGAGAATAATGACCCTGAGAAAAATCAAATCTTTGTCAGAAAGTGTTAATATTCAGTGTGTTACAATTTGGTGTCCTATGGTGTTTGTGCATGTGAGCGAGTTTGTGTGTGCATGTGTGCTAAAGAGTTTATGACAGGGGCATATAAGGGTGCGCAACATGCATAATGCAAACAACCATCTGCTATTTGTTCACCTGATAAAACTCTGAGGTCTCCTCAATGCATTGCAAAGAGAGGAATCCAGAAGAAGAGTGACTGCGTGTTTAAAAATCCTGAATTTTTATTACTTGCCTATTGGTGCTATCAAACCTTTTTTTTTTTTTTTTTTTAATGACAAACAGAATACGATGGAACGTTTGAGGTATGATAGGAAAGAATGATAGCTAAAGTGAGTATGTTAGTGCTAAAGCTTAGTTTTAATTTATCTATAGGACAAGGGGGCCTTAGAAATGAACACGACATTGGAGCCAACCACCAATATGAATATGACCATGTATCGGTTTCACTTTTTGGGAGCTCTCTTTTGATCTTCATATAGTGTCACGGTTCAGAAGGGGACCCAAGGGCAGCATGCACAGTGGAATAAAGCCCCGTTTTAATTCCAGGCAAAGGTACACAGAATCAGGCAGTTTCAATGTCACGTACAGAACAGGTTCAGGTCAGGTGAAGGCTGGGTCAATAACGAACAGTCAGGCAATAACAAACACTGGATTGCTCTTAGTCAAACACACGAAACAATCTGATGATGAGTCTCTCAGCGTGTGTGGCTGATCAGCCATGAAGGACAGGTGTGACAGAGAGGGGAGGGCAAGAGCCGGAGCAGACCAGCAGCTGTGACATATGGGGTATGTAGTCATTACACTTTAATACTATTACTAAAATTACACTCTGGATGCAGAGTTGTGTTTTGTTTTGTTTTTTTTGTTTTTTTTAAACGCCCACACACACACACACACACACACACACACACACACACACACACACACACACACAAATACAAAACAAACATGTGTACTTGGGCTGTAGGGGGCAGCTGGATGACCTATAGACACAGAGAATACAGACAAGCCCCCGAAGGTTATTATACATGCAATGCCAAGAACAGGGTCACGGGTGGTGAAGTGGTGCTTCAGCTGCCACCTTGTTAACCGCATGTCGCTCCCTGGCTGACTCCTTACCGGCTGCAGCTATCTGAGTTGCTGCTGGTTTGCTGCCACTTACCCTGGCAGAGAGGCAGGGATTTTAGCAGGCATTAGCCTTCTGGAAGAATCCCAGTTAATATCCCTACATGGTTTATTCAGCCTTAGTAGGACCATCACAGGCGTCTGTATATAGCTTTCTCCCTTGGGAATTAAAGTACCATCTGTGACGAATCAACATGCAATTGCTGCTGTATTGAAATGTGCCACAAAGCAAACAGAAGTTCTGTTCAGATGTAAAGCCACCATAATATACTGTCGATGCAGGTAGCTCCACTGTTTCACATAATCCTGGATTTATTATTCCACGGAGATCCAGAGACTGCGCAAACAAAAATCTAAACAGGCAGCTCATATTGGCGTTAAATCTCTGCGTCTTGCATCTGATCACAGCACTTTCCTGGCATCAGGAAGGAGATATGCAGAAGGCAGCAAAATGAAAGAAAGGAGATACACTCTCTGGCAGAAGAGCGATTCAGTAATAGTGGCATAACTATATACGGCCTTAGTGCTGGACAGAAAACGTCTGTCTGTGAGTAATAAAAAGAATGGTGCCTTTTATCATATCTTCGGTACCTCTTCAAAGTTGGACAGTTTCTTCATTATAAAACTCATTACCTTCCCTTTGACCCATTTATGGGATTTCAACGTGCAGTCCAACATCCATATCAATCATTCGAGATCAGCAGTCTTGGGTTTGAGATTTAATATTAGTCAAGGAAACAAGGGTGCTCTTGAAATCTTTTTTGCGATTTCATTTCATCAGATTTTGTTCCTGTATTTGAATACGTGGCAAAACACAAAGCTAGTGATTTTAATCTAGAACCACGGACACCAATACAATATAACCTGAGGTTACACAATGAAGGTTATCTGACTTTGATCAGGTGTATGGTTACATACAATAAATACATCACAATATATAATCTATATGTTCTCTGTTATCTCAAAAATAGAACTACTTTACTTAACTTACATTTCAAGGCTGAAGCTCTTTGAGCTCTTTGTAAGCATGTCGCTGCTCCTTTCTTCTCAGAACATCCCATAGGTTGGACCCAACATAGTTTACCACCTGTGGTTTCTTCTTATTCACCTGCATCAGGATGTAGTCATGCAGTTTTTATGAGTATTCTTTGATTTAAAAAAAAAAAAAAACTGCTCTGTGGTATTGCTCTGCCAGAGGATACTGTATGCTGCTGCAAGATTAAGAAATAAGACATTCTCAAAAGGTGAGATGAAGTAGGTGTAGGCCTATTTTAAAAAATAGGCCTACACACTACACAATAATAATAATAATAATAATAATAATAATAATAATAATAATAATAATAATAATATCTCAGTATAATTATTGTTTTCTCCAGGCTTTCTGGGTAATTTCTTGCATCAAATTATACTCTCCTGCCATTGAATACATAAAAATCTGTTTTAATGGCTTAAAATATAGTTTAATAATAACTTAGTTCTCCTCAATGACAGTTGTACATGTGCACTGTGTACACTTAAGAGTTTACAATCATGTAGATTTGCTTATTGATCGTCTTTGGCTTGTGCTTAGCTGCATAATGAGATTAAATTTCCACCAGACACATTTTACACGCAAATCATCTGCACCACAGCAGCCATAGAGAATTAGTGTGCACCTACCATGGTGCTGAAGTCTATCCCAGCAGTCAGGGTGGACATGCAACCATATGAGAGCTCTAAACCCTGAACTGAACTGAGAACCTTCTGGCTTTGAGGAGTCTGTACTGATCACTCTACCAGCATGGCACTGGTCAAAATATCTTGGACCATTGCTGACTTAAAGTGTATCGATAGGAGAAGAAAATAACACAGAAGGGTACAGAGAGAGTCAGAGTCAGGACTGGTAAATAGCAATTATGTTTTCTGTACAATTTGTGAGCCACCTGTGGAGGGATTCTCCGTAGGCACCATCTCCAGTCTGCTCAGATTGGCTGTCAGTAATGAAACTCTGGCCGTGTTGATTTTCCCCACGTATTGATCCATCTTTCTGGCAGGAACATTGTATTTCCCATAATACCAGATCTTACAGACAACAATGAAGAGACTTTGACCCCTAAAATGAAAACCTTCACTACTTCATCCTTGCCTGCTTCTTTTGGGAATTTTCACTCTGGCAGGACTCAGGTTGCAGAGCTATTGAAAAGGCAGCATCAAGTTCCCTACTTATTCTACCCCTGGTCAACAGACCCTGTATGGATTTTCTTTACAGCATTTTCATCAGCAGCCAAGTCTTCTTTGACAGTTTGTGGGAAAGTGCTCTGAACGCTGTAAATTCCTGTCTCTGACAAAGAAAGAAACAGTAAAGTCAAGACCCTCGGCAAAGAGCAAAAAGGGAGTACAGTCTGTTGGTGATACATGGACAGAAGACATGCAGAAATAAAACCGCATGTATAATCCACCCCCATGTGATCCCCTGTATAATGAATTCAGCCGGATTGCCAAAAATGAAGGCGATATACAGCTCTGCCCACGAGGCTAAATGCTGTTCTTAGCAATTATTTTTTAAAAAGTAAGCTAAATTCATATTGGGTCAAAAGGTTCCCACATTCAACAGGCCCTTTTATGGGAGTCTGCATGTTCTTTGTATTCCTGCCTGGATTTTTCCCCAAAATCCATGAACAATCCCTCCTTATGCCTGTTGCCTGCCTGTTGCCTGCCTGGGTCAGAGGGTCTGATGTGATGACACCAAAGGTAACATCACTGATGTATCCGGGCTACATGATACACGTCATTAGTTGATACAGAACTATTTATATTTTTTTTAAAAACCGACTACTTAAAGGCTTCTTCTTCTGGCCTTGTGACAGGTGCTGTCTGAATTATCCTCCCGTCTTGAAAGGTCCAAACAGAAAAGAACAGCTGGTTGGAGCACCGTGTGGGCGAACTGATCTCATTAGTTCTGCTGCTTCTTGGGACGGTCGATACATTTGTAATTGTGTGTTACCACAGGGGATTCACACAAAAAAAAACCAGATGCCAGCCTGTACGAGAAAATAATTTCCTCCCGGGCACAAAGCCACAGCCAATTACACAATGATCAATTGCTTTTGTCACAGCACCATCATTAGGGCCTCTGACATGATCATTAGCGAAATTGTTTGTAAAGCTTTCCTCTTAACAATTTTTAGGCGCAAGGAGCCACAAATACAACTTATTAAGGATGACAGATCAATACATCATGCCAGTGTTGGGAAAGTTCATATTCTACATGAACTAGTTCAAAGTTCAGTTCACAAATTTTAAAATGAACTGGTTTAGTTCATAGTTCAGAATTCAAAAATTTTGAATGAAGTTCGCCTTTATGAAAATGAACTAGTTCAGTTCTTTTTTCCCATAAGTTGCTGAGCTATTTTTTAAATTATTCCCATAGAGCTACAGGCAGCAATCATTTTAGCAGTTTTATCACTGAAAGAATGTGTATGTATATATATATATATATATACACACACACACACACACACACACAGCCGCTGCTGTACGCATTTACGAGATTTTGGGCTGACTGTCTTTTTGTTTTTTATTTGCTTGCACATACGTCGAAAGGCTAGCCGAGTGATTCAGTTCAATGTGCCATTTCAAGTTTGCCGTGGATGTTACTGAAGAGCAGATTTACTTTTTGAAAGTTGGCGGGCAAAGCTTGCACAGAAATGAAAGACTTTTTCCATCCTAATCGACTTTGTCATAAAGAAGAAAAAAAAAAACAATCAAAAATATGAATGCGTTCATGATGAACGCGTTCGGGCACAACACTGCACGATGCTGTCTTTGATTTGAGGAACTGGGGATCAAGTGAGCCATCAGATCCTCCTTGAAGTCTGTCCAATATTCTTTGTCCCAGGCTCAGCTAAATCCCACATCTCCAGTGGGTTTAAGGGAAATCCCCATCTCTAACAGTCTTCCTGCCTTGCAAGATCTTTTTTTTTCTTTCTATGTGAGAGAAATTAAAATAAGAATATTTTTTGTCATGACTACTTCTCGAATCTACGTTAAAACACACCTGCGCTTTGACTTGTTTGCACAGGTCTCAGTTCCTTCCAAACCCTTCAAAAGGTTACATTTCAGTAGATACAGACTTAAAATGTACATTCAACAACTGTAAACAAAAAGAGAAAATATACTCTGTTGCAGGAATTTTTCTTAACCTTAGCTCGATGGAAAACCCGAAGGCACCTGCCTGCCTGTCCGTGTCAAAAAAAAGTGAGGCAGAGCACTAGAGGTTGTCTTTTCCAAACTGTCACCCAGAATTTATTGAAGAAAAATCCATTAGCCAAATAAAATCAAAAGAATGCTCAAGGCAAAATATAGTTATGAATCAAAAACCCCAAAAAGGTCAGTCAACTGGTGCAGAAACTGTTGCAGCACTGCCTCCGGTCCCCGAGGTGACCAAATATTCAACCTCTCCGGACTTGGGATTGACAGCTTCTCCTCCAGCCAGACGCTAACAGCTTGCTTTTGTACTTTCTCAGAATGCTTCGCAAAAACAAAATTTACAGCCAGGTTCATCATGTCTTTGCTGTGTGCCTGTTCTCACATCCTCCTAGGGCATGAAGTACAGGAGCCTCAGATAATGTATAATTCAAGAAGGTTAAGCTGACCTGTTAGGAAGTCAGAGACGGAACAGAATGGACCAGACCATTTGCCTATCTGTACATAATTCACGTTGTTGTTCAAAACTCTGTTTGAACTGTCAGCTGCTTTAGGTGCTGACTGACATACATAATGCACACATTATTGTTGAGACCTTAGGAGTGGTTTGCTGTTTTTAATGACTCGGAAAAATGTCAGCTGTTTCAGATAATGACCCAAATAAAAGATTATACTAAGCAAAACACAGTAGCACATGCTCACGCAGCTATGGTGACTACAGCTGATTATATAAGATAAATACATGGGGAGTCAAACGAAATCCTATGAGGAGTTGCAAGCTAGATTTTATTCGACACATGGCCTAAATTATTGGCTGGTTAAGGCTGAGGCTTTGACAAGGCTGGGTTTTAACCATAGCATTACATTTTATCTCTTCAACTGGCTGCACATATAACTGCTAACTGACATTCCACGTTGCTCACCTCCTGGTGGGGGCTCATGTGGGGGTTGTGGGGAGACATTGCACTTGGTGACGCAGTTGCTGAGCCTGGTAGCTAAACATCTCACTGTGGACGTCTAACTAGCACACAGGTTGATTTCAAGCAGTCAAAGACTCTACCAACCTTTCCTTGAGAAAACCTGGGTGACATATTGTTGGCCTTTGATCTCTCTTTCCTTTCTTTTTCCCCCTCTCTCCTCTTTTGGAACCCAGACTTTGCTTTACCACACATTGCAGCAGCCTCTCTGCACTCTCACTCTGCTCAAATCGGACTGTAGCAGGCAGTCAGTGACTCACTGGGCTGGGGGGGCATGCTATGAAAATATGAGTAAATATGAATAATTACATTTATTAATAAATTATCATGGGCCCTTAGAACCATGCTAATCC
>BJFM01000438.1:0-10391 GCA_016586285.1 Arothron firmamentum | reverse complement strand
ATGGCGGCCATGGACACATAACTAAATAAAGCATCAGCTTCTGGACAACAGCTGTGCTACTAATAACTGGAAGTAATTCACACATCTTACAGTTGTTTTAGTGTGATTGTACGAATACCACCACTGCTGCTCCTGCTGCCACCGCTGCCTCTTTCTCTGCCTCAGCTTCTGCCTCCTCCGCTGTCTCTGCCTCTTTCTTTTCCTCTTCCTCTTCCTCTGCCTCTGCTTCTTCCTTTTCCTCCTCTTCTGCTTCTTCCTTTTCCTCTTCCACTGCATCTGCCTCTTCTTCTTCCTCTTCCTCTTTTCCTCTGCTTCTGCTTCTTCCTCTGTTTCTTCCTCTTGCTCTGCTGCTTCTGCCTCTTCCTCTGCCTCTGCTTCCTCCTCTGCCTCTTGTTCCTCCTCTGCCTCTTCATCTTCCTCTTCCTAGCCTATCATATTATAGTAGTATAGTATAGTATTCCATGACTGAAAATTATGTTGTATTATTGTTATTGTTATTATTTTACAGATCTGCTTTGTCAACCAGTTGCCATGCCAAGATGGGTAAAGCTTTAGTTAAAAAATATCCTCCTAAAAGACTTCGAGAGTAGAAAATTAGGGGGAAATCATTGGTGCACATTATCATATTGGAATACAACTGTCATCAGAAAAAATTGTCATTTTAACTAAAACACATTTGAGTGATTCAACAGGTGTAAAAAGCAACCAGAGTTTAATGGTTAGATTAGAATATTCAACATCACTTCAAAGGTGCCTACAGTGAGAGGGAGCTTACACACTGCAGCACACCAGAGGGAATCTGATATTTATAGCATTCATCTTTGAAGTTCCAGTGGGTTTCTTATGCCTGACAACAGGCCACAGGCAGATCTTCCAGTCTGGATTCAAATTGGTTACTTTTTGCTTATGTGTTTGATACGTTTTTAATTTTCCATGTATCAAGTCTTCCTTTAATCCAAACTCGTGTTTTGAACTTCAGAAAGTTTAGTTGGTGACAGAAACTTTCTGCCACCAACCTCAGTTTAATAACAAGAAAAGCGCATTTTCTACCAAATCTCACTGGGTGTCACAGTGAAATTCAAAGCAGCAGCGCAAAGTTGGTATATAAGAAGGTTAAAAGCATCAGGCTGATGCCCCGGGTCCACCTCCGGGCTGAATTCTAATAAATGTTGTCATGCTTCCTGCTGTTGATGGGATGCGCACACGCAACCTCTGTGTAATTCTAAAAATTATCACGATGAAACATTTACATTTGCATCCTGAGACCATTATCCACATGTTGCAATTAATGTTATACATTCTGCAACATGTGGTTGATTTTAGTGCTTTAAAATTTGGTATTTCAAGTCCTGTGTGCCTCCTAGGCGCACAGGTTGCTATCCTAGCAGCCCAGACACTAAAAGGGGAATAAGTGCGTGCCCATAGGGCGCACACGACAAACCCATACGCCAAACTGTGCCTTGGCGAGGCAGTTGAGTACGTATGAAGGCTCTCGGGGCTCTCTGAAAAAGCTCTCAGGCTTACACTTACAGGCCCAAAAAACACAAAAACCACAAAAAACTCACACATTAATAAAACAGACATCAAAACGTGCAGCTCGGTCAGCCGGATGTGGATTTGTGCCTCCAGCTTAGTAACTCTTGCGGTGTCTGGAAAATCTACCTATATCATTTTTCACACTGACATGGGGTACACAGTACATCAAAACGTGTGGAAAATTCAGGAATGTGTGCTATGACGATTGGGGTTTCTGAATTATCGGAGGAAAAGCTCCCCAAAAAGGCCCATGCACACTAATAAAATGACATACATATATTTTAAAGACTTCCGGTTCTAACTATAATATTTGTCATTGCTAAGTGGCCCAAATTAATGGTTGTAAAAGGGTGGGAGTTGTTTGATTTCAACAGCACTTTCTGCCTCAGACACAGGTCTGCTCAGCTCATGAGGCTTTATGGTGGTGGGTGGGCATGAGGGATGATGGCAGCGACGGGCCAGAGTGGAGGCACACAGTCACAATTTCTCTGGAATGGCAAAATGCCACAGAAGATGGACTGTGTCCCCCCTTTTCTTTTAATTCATTGATCCTAACCATCAACCCTAACCCTTTAACCCTAATCCCTAACCCTAACCCTACCCTACCCCTAACCCCAACCCTACTCTAACCCCTAAACCTAAACCCAAATCCAAACCTTACCCCTAACCCTAAAACACAAACCCTAACCATAACCCCTAACCTTAACCCTAACTTTAACCCTACCGTAACAGTAACCCTAATCCTAACCCTACCCTAACCCTAACCCTATCCTAACCCTCCACTAACCCTAAAGCCTAATGCTACCCCTAACCTTACCACTAAGCCTAACTGTAACCCTAACCCCTAACTCTACCCCTATCCCATAACCCTAAAGCCAAAGCCCTAAACCTAACCCTAAACCTTAACCTAACCCTAAACCCAAATGTGCAATTCTCAACTGAAGGTTGCTAATGTTTTGAGTGACCGGAAATGACGCAAAATGAAATTAAAATGGTCCCTAATGTTTCAGATAGAGCAGAGAGGTTTTTTTTCTTTATTATTTGCTATTCCTAACTAAGTGGTCCTTTCAGCAGTAGGCTTGGCAGCTGTATAATCTTCATCACGGTTAGCTGTAGCACGTGATAGGGTCTTGCCTTAACCTGTAGGGGAAAGTGCTTCTCGCTCATTTCTGAACCTCATCGGTTGTCAGTGGTCACCAGATCAAAGCATGATTTATTTTATTTCCACCATGATTAGTACACTCCTGCATTCTTAAATAATTATATGGAAAGAAAAATAATGGAAATGAAATAAAGGGACAAAGCTTAGAGGTGTATGTGTGCATGCACTAATTATCTGGGAAACACAGTATGTGATTAGCACAAACTGCTCATAAAAAGAAGCTTCTGAGCTCTCTTTTTCCCTCAACATAAACATGCAGAGACTCTAAATATCTCCTAAGCGTAAGTGGGAATGAATGCTGTCTGTGTGTGTGTCCTGTGATCTTCTGGTGACCTGTCTGGTGTGTATTCCTGTCAATCAGGTAATGACTGTGGGATAGACTCCAGCACCTCCATGAATATTTAGGAATAAGCTGCAGTCAACAGAAAATGGATGTTAGACCAATACCAGAGACGTATATTGCCTGTGAATGTATATGGTAATGCAGATCAAAAAGTAATGACGATGGTGTATTTTTATGTTTGCCTACAAATATGAAATTATCAAAAGAATTACATTAATAAGCCAGTCTAGTGTTACAAAAACCAGTATTATAACCTTCTCATGTTATGATGGCCTTATTACCGCTGGAGATTTTTTAATTCTTACCAATAATTCTTGATGAAACATCATGTGTAATCAGTTGATGCTGTTTAAAAGTAGGTGTAAACAGCAAAGCCTATTTCCGTGGCAACTTGTGTCAGTTCAGATCAGTAATCATAAGACTCATTTACATGGCAAATTGAAGAAGTGATTGCCGTGTTTGTCCTGCAGCAGGAGTATCGCCTGCATCTGCGGGGTGGAGTGGGCTCGATGCCAAGAATTAACAGGAAGGAAGCGAGATATAGAATCAGTACCACACCCGGTGTATACGCAAGGTCATCTTGGAATTACGTCCAGCTAAATTTAGCATATACTTTCTCATATTTGCGAACGGTGTCAGACATTTGATAAAACTAAAACATTCAGTGAGGCTATATGAGCATATAAAGAGAAAAACGACAAATTACAACCATAAATTATCTTCATTCATCCATCCATCCATCTTCTGGTAACTACTACTAATTCAAGGTTAGCTTTGTGGGGGATGCTGGAAGCCACTGTGCATGGTTTTGAACTGTAGGAGGAAACTGGAGTACGTGGATAGAAAAAATGGATTATAATGTTTTCTAAAGAAAAAGAAAACAAAGGCAAGCAGATTAATGGAGCATGGGTTAAACCCAGTTTATGGCTGTGGTTGTATAAGAACATAGCAACCTACCTTCATGGCTGAGATAATGTGACCAACGGGAAATAACAAAAGGTTTAGAATAACAGACATTGGGAAAATGCTACACAATATGGATCAAAATGGTTGATAAAATAAGATGAGATTAGGCTTTATTGTCAGTTCACACAGCATACAATAAAACTTTAACTTTTCACATGCACACAGAGATAAGGCCAAGCCCAGATTGTCTGGTGCATACTGGGAGATAACAGCGTTAAATAAAGATCTAAAGTTGACAAGAAGCATACCAGTTGGGCCTCTTTGTCAGGATTTGTGGAATGTGTTGTTGATTCTGTCCTCTGTGGAGCAGGTGTGCCCAGATCAGGAGGTATGATGGGCCTGATGTGTGAGAGCAACAGGCAGTTAAAGCGCTTTATGGTGATGGGTGTCAGTACCACAGGCTGGTATTCATTCAGGTACGTCTGATAGATGACTTCTTTGGCAGTGGGATTATGGTGCCAAAGAATTAAAGTATTATGGAGGTCCTCAGACATGCTGGGACACTTGCAGATTGCAGCAAGTGGTTGAAGGTGTTGGTGAACACCTCTGCAGGCTGCCCAGCACACATTTTTAGGACCCGGCTTGTCACTCTGTCTGGTCCTGCTGCTTTGTGTGGGTCGATCTAATTCAAGACGACTCTCAGCTGTTGTTCTAGCTGCAGCACCAGCGGGGGGGTCTCCTCAGCAGGCGGTATGCGGGCAGGCCAACGGTAGCTGAGGACATCAGGCGGCAGGCAGGCCAGCTTCATCGCTGGGCAGCAGGTTGTTGGATTATCTGTCAGTGCCTCAATCCCTTCCCACATGCTGCAGTGCACTTAAGTGTGCAAGTGGGGATGCTTTGTATGCTCCTGGGATGTTGGCTTAAACTTGGTTCAGTACATGTTTTCCTCTAGTTGTAGGATTTATATTTAAAAAAAATACATTTATACAATTTTACATTTTCAATGTTTGGCATGATTAATTGTGTATCTGTGTTGCAAATGTTATCATACTATCTCTGCTGTATACTGATGATGTCATGTAGCTTCTCCAGTGCTGACTTAGCATTAGCCTGTGGGTGAATGTAACTATAATTATTACTAGGCTACTATGATTATTAAAGCAAATTCCCTGGATTAAAAAAAAAAGAAAAAGGTATGCACCATGAAGGTATTAGATGACAAGAAAAACTGAGACTCTATAATATCTATAATAAGCAGAGTGCCCACAAATCTGATTAACCTTGTAATCACAAATGATTAAATGCAACTGATGCGTTCCAAATCATTTTAAATCCCAAAAGCCTTTTCAAACTGACAGCGTTCTATTCTTGCCTTGCTGTTGGGAGGGACGTGACTGAGCGCTTGTAGATTTATTTCCCTTGTGCCTCTTCAGCCTCTTGATTGTAGAAGTGATAGGGTCCCTTGATGTGAAGTGCTTATGACCAAGAATGGGCTGATGACCTCCCATGGGAAGCATTCACTCTGAATTTTTCTTTAGTAAAAGACCAGAATGTTAAGCATGTCGGAAGTCTGTTTCAAAAATGAAGAATATACTAAAGTTTTTCTACAAGGATAAGTGAAAGAAATGCTAATCCAACACAGGAACTTCCCTTGTTCCACCTTTCTTTTAATACTTAAAGGTGGTGCTTTCTATAGGTTCTAGAACTGTGTTGCTAAACATTTCACCTTTGATTGAAAGTGCTGTTTGGCTGCAGGAGGAATCATTATTCAAACATTTGAGCAAGTCAAGAGCTATTGATGACAGTTTTCCCATAAGGAATGCTGTGGGGGGAATTTGTGACTTCCTGAATGTTGCCCAACCTAAAGATTGTATAATTTTTCCATAAACAGCTTCCGTCTTGTTATTCAAATCCTTATTAAAACCATAGTTCTGGCTGCCTTTTCTTCTGCGATCTCATGGAAATCTTCCAGCTCCTGGTACTTTAACAAAAATGACTTTAAAGAACATTTAATCATGACCAACCAAACCAAAAGTCGGTGTTTTTTCATAGGAGCAGTGTTTGCAGTGTGCCAGACAATGGTTTTCCACAGGGACTGGAAACAGGAAGCGCCGCAGGGTTTCCTTCACAATTAGCTACAGATGACTTTGACTTTCTCCGTTTTTCAGCATCATTGAGATCTGAATGGTGTGTCGCATGAAAGTTGTCTTCGTGCGCAGTGAAGAATCTACACAAAACAGAATTGAATTTAGAGAAAGCAAAAGTAGGAACAGATCATGACACAATTAAATCCATGGCTTTATTTAACCTACCGGTATATGTTTTCCTTTGAGATTAGGCCCCTTTTGTGAGATCTAATCGCTTCTTTAGAAGAAGAAGCTGACAAAATAATTGAGTGCTGAACCCTCAGAGCGTAACGGCATAAAAATAGTGATGGCCATGGTCAGTAAAAGTGCGGCGATAGCAGAATTTTAACAGACATTTAACATGTAACAGATATTTTACCATCATTATCATTACAGAGAAGCGCACAGTCCATGTCTAAACCCCTCGCAGCGTTTTATCATGCGGCAGCTGTCGCCGCCGCATATCTGTCTTGACGTAGCCTCTCTCAGAAAACAAACTAAAAAAAACCCAACATTATTGTATTAAAAATGAATAAGAGACTTAATTCATCTTCTCATCATCTGAAAATCGTCTTTCAAATTTGCTTTAGTTTACTTTCAGTTTAATTCCTTCAAATGTAGCAGAATTCTTCCCCTGGCGTGCATTAAAAGTTTTCCTTGGATGAACAGAGCAGAGGCAATACTTTCAGAGAGGCATGCAGCAACAAAAAGAGGGAATATCAGCTGGGCCTCGCTCATTACAGTCTTCTAATTGAAATAAAAGAATAGGAAAACAGAAGATGTAAGAGGAACTCTGTCATGAAATGACTCCTGATTAAATCGGTCCATAGAAATGTGAAATGTGAAAACTTTCACAACAGCCCTGTAGTGCTAACATGAAATTTAATTTCCTGAAATATCATTTTCTCGTGGGGTAAAATTCTTGCTCCAGCCCTGCAAACTTACAAAATAGCAAGGCAGCTTCTTGGCCAGAAACCTCTATCAGCTGACACCTGCTTATCACATTTAACCCCTTATAGACTGTGTGCTACTTCCAGTTCTGATCTATTTGAGGTGGCCCACTCATCCCTGTGTACTGTATATTATATACCACTGATTGGCAGTAGAAGCACTTTGCCTCCAACTAGTGGCCGGACTACAAACTACAGCAGGTTGCAGTCAGACTGGATTCAAAAGTTTTCACAAGAACAATGCTGTTATGCGATTTCAAAATAAGCTACCTACCTGAAACTGGAAACCTGAAAGTAAATTAATTAATTAATTAATGATCATTATGCCCAATTATTTAAAATGTCGTTAATTTGCGTTATAATTAAATTCTGTGTTTACTGTATGTGTTATGCATTATGAAACACTAATTAATTCAGCATCCTCTTCAATGCAAAAACACAAACAGTGTATTTGTTGGTGTAATTGGTTATCTAATCGTAATTGAATTCTGGGGGTTTTCTTTATAGAGTTTCCATGTTTTCCCCGTGGACATGCATTTGGGGTATAGGTAAATTTATGTCTAAATTGATCTTAGCTGTAAATTAGAGAGTGAATAGTTCTTTGTCTCTGTATGTTCATTCCATACTCACCTGTTTTAAGTTTGTTTTCTTTTCCTGTCATGATTCATATCTTGTGCGTCCTGTTTTATTTTTATCACTCCCCACAGGCTCTGTCTGCCCTGCCCCCGCTCTGTCTGTTACCTGTTCCCTGATTATGTCTCCAATACCTGTGCTGCGATATCTCGGTTATTACAACCTCCCCCCTGCACCCAACTGTGCCATTTTCAAATTGTAAACTTTACCGTGTAGGACTTTCACGCATGCTTTTTTAAAAGTTGAAATACATCCATAACGGAAAGGTGATATTAAGCATCTGAGGAACATAAGACAGCTTGATCACAGACACCGTGGGTTGCATTTCACTGCTTGTCTTCCGTCAGTACAGACTAGAGACTCCACTCGGCATCAAAAATATATAGTATATCTCTATATTTCTTCTATTGTCTTCAAATTGAGGGCAGAACGTGGTCTGCTATGCATAGACAGCCAGAGATCATTAGCGGCGCAAAAGCCAGAGAGCTGAGAATTCTCTGACTGGTGGGTTTATTCATCTTTACTGGCGTCCTTTTAACCCAGTGAGTCAGTGACTTCTTCTCCTGCTTACTGGGAACTGTTGCATTAATTATTCTGCTGCTTTGCATCATGCAGAGAGAGCTCAAGTTATGGGCTTTCTCTGCGTGATATCCAGCAGAGGGGCTTGTAGGCTGGGGACAACCTGCTTGTTGTTTAGGGACATACATTTGATCTCCGAACATTAATTAAGGCTTATTTTATTCATTGCCGAAAGCTTCGTCTGTTTCTTTTTGCCTTTTTCTCGACACACCTTCAGTTTCAGTTGCATTTACATCTGTGTTACGACTCCCATGTAATTCAGAATTAATTGTAATTATGTAGTCAAAAAGCTATTTACCTGTTTCACATTTGGGACCAGATTACACTGAGGTCATTATTTATGTATTGAATAATTTAAGTAATCATGTAAACAGCATAATATGATCTGCTTATTCACGCAATTTAAATTATCTGATTGCAAAAAAAATACATGATGGCTCACATTCATTTGGCTCATGTTTCATTTTTGAGAATGTTGTTATTTTGCTCAGGATTGCCATAACAACCTTTCACATACACCTAGATTTTCTCCAATTTGCCAGTGTCTTTACACACGTTTCCCCACTGAAAAGACAACAAATGCAGCGAGACCGCGGCAGTGTGCAGCCTATTTTGCAGGTCTATTAGCTCCCACATTGGGATTTAAGAAAACGCTCAGATATAGCTGCTGCCATGTTTAGGAAAACTTGATGAGTTGAAACAGAAGGCTTAAGTCTTACATCTGATAAATGGACTGAAACTTGTCATTTGTCATTGCATTTCGAGTCGGATCCGATTACAACTCTTGGATTACTCACAGTAGGATTACTCACAGTAGGATTGTAAACGGGGTCAATGTTTCTCAACAGAGGTGGATTTCATACCAGATATTCTATTAGCAGCATTATTAGTTTCTTGGGTTTAAGGTAATTGTGCAGTAATTTATAGTCAAGATAGATATCAGAAGGATTTTTAGACAGAGTTAAGAACACACGACGTTCCACTGCCAAATAATGACATACAAATGTTTCCTTTAGGCTGATCGCAAAAACAAACCCCTCGGGTGAATTTCAGGCACGGTGTGAGACGAAGCAGAGTAATATCATCAAGAGACTGTCATGAATCATTTTTGAAGCGGAAAGCTCAATACTGTGAGACTGAGCAGTGTCCATTTGAACAAATACTCTCCATAGATTTCTTTGGAGCCTTGGAGCACTTTTTAAAGATGAGGTCATACAGCTGGATTTAGGAAAAAGCTTCATATGATAGATTTAATGCCATTTTGCTTGTTTCTCATTAAAAGACATTAGCTGGCAAAAGACACACTTTTATTACCCAAGATACCTCTGGTATTGCCATGGTAATTCTTAATAATAAAATAATAACAGTCATGCAAGTGTATATCTTTGGATGAACATTTGTGATGAGGTCTATCATTGAGTCAGAGTAATGTCATCTGAAGGTCACATCAGTTATAAAACCGTAGATCTGAAATGTTCGGTGAAGGGCAAATCACAAACGATTCTGTTTTGTGGATTTCCTGTTCTAATACTCTTTAGTGGACTGTACTAATGTTGTCTACCGCTTTGCGTGTTTCTTCCTGTGGTTGGTTGCCTTGTCAACGCTGAGCGGTTTTTAGATATTTCTGCCTTTGAAACATAATGGTGTTTGCAGTTAATCCATCATTTTAAAGGCAACGCTGAACTTTTTTTGTTCCTGGCGCTGTTTTATTGAACAACACAGCTTTAGTGTTCAGCAAAGGTGTCGGGTTTGGGTTGTGGTGCCTTCTTCTGTTATGGTGGCTCTGTCATTCTTCCTCTGCAGTGGGCGTGGTTTCTCTGCTTCCAGCCGGTGCCTCGCGCCTGTGTCTCATCGTCATCAGCGGGGCTTCTCCAGGCGCTGCCGCGAGGACACCGGCCTTGGGTGGTGCCGTCACGTTAGGGGTGGATGCGTGTATGGGGTGCCGAATGTAAAAGTTCAGCCTCTGTTTTTTTAGCCAACAAATTTTAAACATTTAGCTCACTTTTCCCACATTTAGCTATTTTTTCTTTAATTTAAGACAGAAATTTAAGTAAAACAGAATGTTTTCTGTAACTGTTAAAAATGTGTACACTTGAAAAAAAATCTAAATCTAAATCTTAAATATAAACTTAAATCTTAAATCTAAATCTAAATAT
>BJFM01000437.1:0-10181 GCA_016586285.1 Arothron firmamentum | reverse complement strand
CACACACACACACACACACACACACACACACACACACACACACACACACACACACACACACACACACACAGGCCCAATGTGTCCCACCAGATCGAGACACATCTTAATTATGAGCAGAAATAAACAGAAATGAAAAATAACAGGGTCAATGCCAAGGTCAGAGAAGGTCAGGAGACTAATTTGAATAAACCACAATTATTTCTGTCCTTCCCCGACACCCCCGAGGCCTCAGAACCCCCCCACCCCCTCCCCGCCCACCCCATGTGTTGCCCTGGTTACCAGTCATAGTCCATCACGGCGATGACGATGCAGACGCTCTCGATGTTCTCGTTGGGGATGTCAAACACCAGCGCCTCGTTGTAGGTGGGGTTCAGCGTGTTCTTCTTGATGGACGTCTTCCTCTTTTTTAGCCTCCGTCCATCACAGACCAGAGACGCCTTCACGTACGGGTCTGCGGGGGGTGGGGGGGGGGTGGGGGGGGAGCAGAGAGAGGCAGATGAGGAAGAGGCGGAGCCGTCAGGTGCTGCCGGGGTCACCTTGAGAGGCGGATGAGCAGCCCTCTCACAGCTGCACCTCTCCGGATGCGCCGTCGCTCATCCGCGGCGATAACAGCCATTAAGCCGTGAGACCGGATCCAGCGTGGGCGGAGCCACAGGAAAGCAGCCTTTGATTAGCCGCCATTAGCATGTTCCAGAGCTAAAACCCCGCTTTTCCGCTCCTCCACCTGCAGATTAAAAAGGCGGCGCTGCGGCTTCTGCCGCCGGTGGTGTTTGTTACCAACGGCGCTCAGACCTCCGGGGAGCGTCAACGGTGTTTCTAATCTGTTTGTTTGCAGGAAAAACTGCGCTCTCACGACGCCGGACGGATTTCAGGACGCGTTTAAGTCGATTGGCCTCTGAAGTTTACCTCCAGGCGCCGCGTCTCCACCTCCGCCTCCGCCTCCGCCCCGCAGCGCCGGCAAACGTCGTTGGGCCAAACCGTTTCCTGCAAACTTGGTTTTCTTTTTCTTTCACTTGGAGAGTGATGAAATGAATGGAGGAGGAGGAGGGCGGCGCCGGCGCCGAGGCTGCTGCTGCTGCTGCGTCCTGAGGCGGGTCGCCGGCTCGCCTTCATCAGCCTGACGCTCGTTCACACAAAAACACGCAGCTGGGACACAACCGGGACGCCTCCTCCGCTTTTCTCTTCTCTGGCGGCCGCTCTCGTCCTCTCCGTCCTCTCGTCCTCTCGTCTCCCACCCTCACCTGTCCGAGCAGGCGCGGCTGGGATGAGGTGTGCTCGGGTGCGGCGCTGCACCTCCGCAGCACCACCACCACCACCCGCCCGGTCCCGGACAGGCGGGTGCTGTGCTCACAGCCTCTGATTCAGGGCCGGTGGTCCAGGACTCCCTCGTGTCCGGGTCTCCAAACGGAGCCGGACCGGCTGCAGGCTCGCCCGACATGGACCTCTCTGGGTGGCTCTCGGGCTCACGTCCTGCATTCCTGCTTTCTGGTCCCATCACCATGGCAACAACATTCAGCAGGCTGACTTTTGAAGGGGACCAGAGGAGCCCTGGACCAGCTCGGTCGGTTTGGGTCCCTGAATGTCAACAAACGCATCAACGGCCGGTTTTCTGCCACATTCATTCGCTTCGGCCCGCAGAACAAAGATGGTCGAGGCCGGAGCGCCCAGGAGAACCTCTGGGGCCACCTCCTGCGGGACGCTCAGAGGCCACAGGTGATCATCCATCTGACCGCAGCCTCCCTTCATCATCTCATCACAGCTGAATTCTGGGATTGATCGGCCAGACGATCAGCACCAGGTCTGGAACCGGCGCTGTTGCTTTTCCCTTTGAAGGAGCTTCTATTCAAGCAGAAGCAGGAGTGTGTGTGTGTGTGTGTGTGTGTGTGTGTGTGTGTGAGATCCTCCTTTACCTGAGAAACCAGTCAGGTCCATGGCTTTGAGGTTGGTGGCCTTGATGATGGTGACGGTGAGCCGGCCTGCAGTCGGCAGGTAGCACAGTGAGAAGTTAAGCTCCCCGAGATCAGCCTTCTCCTGCACACACACACACACACACACACACACACACACACGCATCAGAAGCAGCCAAGACAGTGTGATCACATGATTCCAGAGGAAGGCTTAAAAAAGCCTGCGTGCGTGACGGCCGGCGTCCTAACGTGGACGGGCGGAGCGTCTCGCACCGGGACGAAGCGCCGTCATTGTCAATGAACCATGTGCCAATCATTCGGGGGGGCGTCCCCGGCGTCCCCTTCACGCAAACGTCCCCTCCGCTGATCTTCTGGCTGCCGTTGGCCTCCGGGGCTCCACGCCAACGGCGCCGGCGCCACTCGGGTCACGCCGCAGCGTGGCCGATCAACACCGGTCCAGCCGGGACACCGACATCTGACGGACGGACGGACGGACCCACTTCCAGCAGCAGCTGCTCTGCTCTGTCGCCCCCTGGTGTCCGCCGATCCCTCCCTTCATTCAGGAGCACATTCAGCCAAACATCTAACAACCAATCAGAAGGTGGTTCCACACGTGCACGCCGCGTCGCGCGCATCAGGTCAGGGGTCACGCAGGTGGGGGAGGCCGGGTAGAGATGTGGGTGAGGTGACGGAGTGGTTCCCTTACCGCGGTTCCCTCCACGATGTCCCTCCAGATGGGCTTGTCCCCGCTGCCCTCGCTGAAGTCCAGCAGGTTGTCCACCACCACCTGGCCAATCAGGTCGTGCCTGGAGAAGCGGTCGAAGTCGTAGACGGAGAAGTGCAGCTTCCTGGAGTGGAGCTCGTTGAGCGGCACGCCGAACTGGAAGGTCTCGTTGAAGACCGGGTTCAGAGTCTTTCTGTGGACCTGAAGCAGAGAGGAGACGACCAGGGTCAAAGCCCACAAAGAGCCCCAGGCGCCGCCGTCCTCACTCAGGTCCTCCCCGACCACACAACCACCAACCAGCATCTCAACTGGTCTGACTGGTCTGACTGGTGCTGGCGCTGGTTCCAGATGATTGGCAGCTCTCTTCCTCCAGATGAGCAGGACCAGCAGGTCTTCATTTAAACCACTTTGAGCTGAAATTACTCCATCAACCAGCTTCACCACAACACCCACCCATTCTCCAACCTCAGACTCAAACCTGTTCTCTCCTCCTGTTTCCTCCTGTTTTCTCCTGTTTTCTCCTCCTGTTTCCTCCTCCTGTTTTCTCCTCCTGTTTTCTCCTCCTGTTTTCTCCTCCTGTTTTCTCCTGTTTTCTCCTCCTGTTTTCTCCTGTTTTCTCCTCCTGTTTTCTCCTCCTGTTTTCTCCTGTTTTCTCCTGTTTTCTCCTCCTGTTTTCTCCTGTTTCCTCCTCCTGTTTTCTCCTCCTCTTTCCTCCTCCTCTTTTCTTCTCCACCCTTCCGTGTTGGTGTCTGAGCTCCATCTCGAGCTTTTATTGCCGCCCTAATTACGCCCCCCTCCCTCCTCCCCTCCCTCCTCCCCTCCTCCCCTCTCCCCCCCGGCCATTTTCACACATCTGCGTATGAAATATTGACTTTAATTGATCGTTTCTTCTTCTCTGCCTCGTCAAAGCGCCGTCTGCAGCCGGGCTTCTTCCCTCTCCAGGTTTGCTCGTTAGCCTCGGTTCCCGCCCGAGATGAAAGCGGCTGGAGACAAAAGGCCGGAGCTGGAGAGGCTCCTCGAGGGCCCATCGCATGGCGGCGGAGAGGGATGAGCACGCCGCCCGCCACGAGTGGCAGCAAAACGTGCACGTCAACGAGGCGGCGATTGTACCCCAACAATCGCGCGCCGCGGCGCCATTGTGAGGACGACTGCAGCGCCGGCGGAGGAGTCGGCCCTTTGTGAGGCGACGGAGCAAAAAAAAAAAAAAGAGGAACCCAGGAGAGCTTTAGCGCACGTCTGCTGGCTGTTTCACAGAACCAACCAGAAGCCTGGAGCGCCGTTATTTTGGGGTTCTGCTGGTCCGGAAGCTTCCTAAACTCCTCCTCACATGTGACCTAACCTGTCGTCAAAGCCAAGAAGAGCGGAGGAGGTGGAGGAGGAGGCGGAGGAGGAGGAGGGAAGCCTGAAAGTGGAAGCACCCGCTCCTGAATAAATGATGGCGGGATTAGCTGGGATGACGCTAGTGAAGACGGGATGATGCAGCAGAGCAGCAGGAAACGGAGATGAGGATGTTTGTGCGCGGCTCCGTCTGCCCGTTTGTGCGTCCTGACTGCACAAACGGGCAGATTGCTCTCATACTTTTCGACCCGGGACGGATTCATCCCAGAGGAGGAGCCCAGGACCAGCCAGCAGGCTGGCAGCAGCCTGCAGTCTGAGCTGCAGGAGGAGCCATCGGGTTGAGGGTCAGGGGGCAGATCCCCAGGTACTCGACCCACGCCGGCCCCTACAGAGCACCGGCTGACCCTCACCTTTGTCTGGAACTTCTTCTTCCTGTCCGGCAGCAGGTAGATCTTCACGTAGGGGTCGGAGAAGCCGTTGGCGTCCTTGGCCGGCAGGTCCAGAGCCTTCAGGATCTTCACCACCAGCTGCTCCGTGCTGAGAAAGACGCAAATCTGGGTCACACTTTGGAAACCCAGAACAGGAGGTTCGGCTGCTCGGCACTGTTGGGTTTTTTGATCGTTAACTGCTCGTCACAACGTCCCCACGTTCCAGAGCAGACCTTCAAGAAACACCCGGGGCGATTTCAAATGGCACAAACGCTAATCACACCGAATTTATGGAATTCTTCAGGAAAGTCAGTCGAGTTCGTTCACACCCACACACACACACACAGACACACACACACACAGACACACACACAGGATTTCTATGGAACGGCTCCATCCAGGCTCATGGCTGCATCTGTGTTTATTCTGTTTTTAATTAGCGGCTCCGGGGCCCTTAATCAGCCCTCGTTAGACTGCGTCTCTCTGCGCTCCCCGGCGTCCCGGCACTTCATTAGCCTCAACTATCAGGGGCCAGAAAACGGCCCCGGTGACCCGGCTCCTCACCTGGCCGCCTGAGCACGCACCGGCGGGTCGGACGCGTGTTTACCTGTGAATCACCGCTAATTAGCGCAAGCAGGCAAACATGGCCGCCCTCCGTTCCAGCCACATGAACCTTTTTAACAGGTTCGAAATCTTTGGGAACGCCGTGAATCCGGCGGGAGGCGCCTGATCGGAGCAGCGCTACCTGGCCCGCCAGGACCCAACACCTGACGCCGGCCGGGCGCCAGCCGCTACTCCCCCAGTTGGAACGTGTCAGCCTTTAATGGGACGCTCGATGGAGAGGCCCGTCCCGGAGGATTCCAGGCGAGACTGACATCGTTGTTCTGACTGTTACAGTCCCAACCGGCAGCGTCTGACACATCATCTCACCGGCGCTCACACACACACACACACACACACACACACCGGCAAACACACACCCACGCGCGAGACCCTTTTCTTGTCGTTAATTCAGATTCTGTTAATTCTGTTTACGGTTTTCATCAGTGACCTCGCTCGGGCTGCGACTCCCCGAGCCCGGCGCTAACCAAGCCGCGGTTATTACACGCGGCCTGAAGCGGCTCGCAGCATCTATAATTCAGCAGCAAACAGCCGCCGGCGCCTTTTCCGGCCATCAGCACTTTGGCCCGTTGGTCAAGCTGCCGCGTGGACGGCCCAGCGGCCTCGGTGCTGCTAGCGTGCGCGTCTTTCCGAACGGCATGAAGACGGCGACGCGTGGGTTGCGCAGCAGCTCCGCCCGGCCAGGTGACGATTCAACTGGCGCCAAGACAAAAGGAACTACGGAAGCCTTTGATCTGTGCTTCCACCTTCATTCGATGGTCCAAGCATTGTTGTTGCCACGGTAACGGCGTTTCCTCCCCTCTTCCCCCTCGCCCCGGCGTGACTGTTCAATTTTGCTATCAGGTGGTTATTTCTTCCTCTGCAAATTGTACCCCTTTTGTGGCCGGTTGCTATGGCGACGTGGGAAATTGCTTTGATGTCAGCCGAGCAGCAAACCTGCCCGGTCTTTGAATGCAGCTCTTTGATGCCGTTAGGGGAGAAACGTCATCTTTGAATGCTGGATGGGTCAGCAGGCCGGGCAGGAGGGTGAGGGAACCTTCCCGCCTGACCGCATTCATCACAGCAGCTGATGCTGAAGCTGATAAACCCCAATCAGGCTGGAGGCAGGTGGGAACTGCGCACGAGCATCGAGTCAAATCGCTGCATTTCCGATTCAGTTAGCGGTAATGAGTAAATATTAGCATATTCATCCTGTAAATGATACCCTGTGATTAGCATGCACGGTAAACATCACCGCCGGCGTGTTTGCACCAACATCCCCGCAAATTTACCAGCGAGACCAAAGTGGAGATCATTCATTTGATTAAAACTGACCACGTGCGTCCGAAATGGGCAAAGGCGGACTCACTTGAAGGCGTAGCGCAGCAGGAAGCTGATCTTGCCGCAGGTGTCGCCCGGCTTGCCCTCGCCCTGGTCGCCCTTGGGCCGGTAGAGCTCCGGCTTGATCTGGCCGATGCAGGTCACCTGCTCCTTCTCCTCGTGGAAGTCGGGGCTGGAGAGCTGGTGAGTCATGGGTTTGGCCCTAAACAGACGCAGACGCTCAGAGCATGAATGCTAAATGAAAATTAGAGCGCGCACAGGCGTAAGCAACAACAAAGGCCCCGGCAGCGGTGTGACTCAGGAGCGCCGGGGTTCAGCCGCGGCTTTTTTGGAGCTTTTGCACCTTTTTAGACACCTCATAAATACAAAGGCCTCTTCTGAAGCAGCAGAAGGGTTCTGTCGGGTCCGTTCTTTTTGTCGTCCGCCGGAGAAATGAGAGAACAACGGCCTCAGTTAGAGGAACCACCCAGGGTGAAGGTCCGGGGAGTGAAGAGGTGAAGAGGTGAACGGTGGAGTGAAAAACAACCAACACGCCCGTCAATCGACGCACTACGCTGTTTTCTCTCCTGTCTGTCGTTGGATGGCGAAGTTTGGGTTTGAATTGGCGTGAAGAGTCGGGTCCCTGCCTGCCGGGCCTCCCTCTGGCGTCCAGCAGTTCCCCTTTTCATCCGTCTGAATTGTCTGAACAAGATGAAACTGCAAAGCGACTTTAGTGCGGAGAATCGATTCAAGCGCCAGGAAGCCCCACAACAACAGGCGGGCCGAGGCCGAGCGGCGCGACCATCGCACGCCCGCGTCTGCGTCCAGCTGCTCCAGCTGCTGAATATCGATTGGAAGGGAACAAAGGTGAAACCGGGCCTTTCTCCAGGTTTGGATGTTCTGAGGCAACGTTGGGACCAAACATCTGCGGAATGTAGTTCTCCAGCCCTTCATCCAAATCCAACCTCCCACCCGTTTACCTGAAATCC
Source organism: Arothron firmamentum (assembly GCA_016586285.1). Classification (NCBI taxonomy): domain Eukaryota; kingdom Metazoa; phylum Chordata; class Actinopteri; order Tetraodontiformes; family Tetraodontidae; genus Arothron; species Arothron firmamentum. Next base: position 2,875 of record BJFM01000437.1, on the reverse strand, counting down.
AGAAATCACCAACCAAGCAGCCCACCAGTCCCACCAGCCCCACCAGTCCCACCAGGCTCAACAGCCCCACCAGGACTACAGCCCCCCAGCCCCACCAGTCCCACCAGTCCCATTAGGCCCACCAGCCCCACCAGTCCCACCTTTCCCACCAACTCCACCAGGCCCAACAGCCCCACCAGCCCCACCAATCCCACCAGGCCCACCAGTCCCTCTAGTCCCACTGACCTTGCGGTGACCTGCTGCTGGGAGTGGGCGTTGGGCAGGTCTTTGTGGGGGTGGGCTCCCACCTCTGAGTTGGGGACATCTGGAGACGTCTGACTCAGCTTCAGCGTCCCTGTCGGACCGAGAAAGCAAACAGAGAAGCATGACTCACGGCGGCGGCGGCGGCTTCCGCCGCGGATGAAGGTCGGGATGAAGGTCGGGACGAATGTTTCGACCATCGTTGACAACACAAACTCCGCTCGGGACGGAAGCAGAGAGCAGCAGCGGACCGAGAGGAAGCAAACAGGCTGCAAATAACCACCAACAGCCACCAACAGCAGCAACAAACGCACACCTCGGAGTCGCCGCCGCCCTTATTTTGAAACCATTTAAAGCTAAGACGAGCTGCCGGGCGCCGCCAGAGCGCCGCCATCGGCGGAGGCCCGAGCCGCAGCTCGCCGGCGTCGCTCAGCCGCACCGCTCGTTGTGGCGTCTGGTTCGGTTTTGTTTCACGGCACATTTGGCGCCCGCTTCGGCGTGCGCTCCAGCGCGCCGGCAGCTGTCTCCGAACGCGCTCGGATGAGGCGAGCTGACGGCGGAGGTGAGCGGGAGCAGCAGCTGCGGAAGCACAGAACCGCAACATGGCCGCCAAACACAACACGTACGACACGACAGGCGTCCCGCACGCGCGGGAGCAGCCTTTTGTTGGGTGAAATCAGAAGGCACACAGGCGGCTCCGCTCAGGTCTGAATATTGGATCACAGGCCAGAATTTGGGGGCTTATTATTGTTAACAAAAGAGAAACACTTGAGTTAGAGCTCTATTACACTGGAGGCCAATCTCAATTAACCCTTAATTATAATAAGCCTGTAATTTGTGGTAATTGCAGCTCCAAAAGTTCCATCTCCATGACTCAGTTTGCGTAGAAACGTGGAGAGAAAAAGGAAAAGTCTGGATCTAATGTGGCTGGACTGGGAGGGGCCCGATCGGGGGCCAGTAATGGCGGACATTCGTCAGGGTGTCGCCGCAGAGACGCTGGTTTTAGTGCGTGAAGGTGACGCGTGTTGGAGCCAGGAGTGTGTGTGTGTGTGTGTGTGTGTGTGTGGAGTGTGTTAACGGGTGGAGTTCCTGACGGACATGCTACACCGCTGGGTCTGAATCTGCTCCCCTCACCGGCGTTGTTGGGGTAGGTGTCCATGTCCAGGTAGGAGGGCTCCTGGGTGTCATGTGGCCCTGCAACCACGCCCCCCACCTCCCCTCTCTCCAGCCCCACCAGGTCAGAGAAGTGGGGGTGGTGCTGGCCCAAGGACGGGTAGAGCGAGGACGAGGAGTGTCCGTCCTTCCGCTGCACCAGGGGCGGCAGCAGCGAGCCGCCGCCGAGGCCCCCCACGCCGGCGCTCCCGGGAAGCAGCCCTGACGTCAGGCTCAGGCCGCCGCCTTCCTTGTCCCGCCATGGCAACCAGCAAAGCTTCCAGGAGACGAAGAGCGAGACGGAGAGGAGGACCATGCCGCAGAAGGTGACGATGACGGACAGCAGGCTGACGGAGATCTCTGCAGGAGGAAGAGCGGAGACGGGTTAATAAGCGGGCGGCGCCGCAGCCGGAGGAAGCTTTCCTGGTGGAGGGGAGCGCTCCCATCTGTCAGGGATGAAGGATCGCGTCCGCGGGCTGGGCCTGCCTGCGCGTGTGTGTGTGTGTGTGTGTGTGTGTGTGTGTGTGTGGGTGTGGGTGGGTGGGTGTGACTCATCTGTACGAGAAAGTGAAGTGAATGAAAGAAAAGCAGCCGAGTAGCCGGCAGCAGCAACCAGCATGGAGGAGCTCCAGATTCACAGTCCCACCATGAGGTCCAAGCCCGGGTTCTGACCCCGGGTCGCTCCACTTCCTGCCCCCGTCAAAGGAGAAGATGAGCGCTGAGGTGAAAGAACTGTTTCTGAGACGATAAAAACAGGCTGTTTTCATTTCTGTTGTTACCAAAGGACCAATCAGAGCCCCAGCTGTCCCAGCGCCCCCGAACATGAATATTCATCGTCTATAACTAGACCGGGAAGACTTGTTAGAGCGGCGTGGAGAGTGTGCACGTGGAGAGCGTGCACGTGGAGAGCGTGCACGTGGAGAGCGTGCAGGCCTCCCCTCCGTCCACCATCGCAGCAGCACTGCTGCTGCTCCCGGACCAGAACGTCACCGACCAGGACCTTCCCGACCAGTCGTGATTCATGTCGGACCCCCCCCAGCGCCCCCCAGCGCCCCTCAGCCCCTCTCTGAAGCGTGCGTCCATTTCGGTCTTCACAGGTTGGGCCGAGTGTGTAAAAAAGAGGAGAAGATGAAAGCACCAACCCAGTTTGGGAGCCCGACGCCTCTACACAACCGTCCCAACGGCAGAATCCAGCAGAACCAGTTGATTTCAGCTCCCTGTCCCAGTAAAGCCAGCCCGTCTGTCCCGTCTTTTCTCTCCATCATTTCTCCTCTGCGTTCCTTCACCCTCTCCCTCCCCCCTCTGCCTCCCCCTCACTGTGTTTTTGGTGAATTATTCATCAGCCGTTGTGCTGCATGTCATTAATCAGCACTTGCTCTAAAGATATGATTCTTGGGGGGTGGGGGGGGGGCGAGCGGAGGCGGGGGGGGGGGGCATTGATCTGTCACAGCGGGTCGAGCTGAGTGAGCAAGGGGAGCGAGCA
>BJFM01000436.1:390019-418011 GCA_016586285.1 Arothron firmamentum | reverse complement strand
GTGTTGGGGGGGCAAGAAGGTGCTTTCATTAATAAAATGCTGAATTTAGTTCAAATCAGTCGGGACAACATTCCTTTTAAATAGCTTCGTTTCATCGGGGGGGATCTTTCACTGTAGATTTGACCAGAATGTCAGCAATAAAGAGTTCTGTTCACTATTGGTTACCAATATATTAAGATCTGTCCTCGGGGACCGCCCACTAAAGAGCTCCGCCCTTTTATGCAGCTCAGCCTAATACTTAAATATGCAACACCTAAAATCTAGTAATGCTCCACTCATTTTTTTTTTTTTTTTGAAATCCTTTTCATTTCCTTTGAAGTCCTTTGATGTTGTAACTCAGTGCTGATTGTTGCGGTTGTCGGCGGTAGCGCAATCTCCCAACAGGCAACTCAGTTCAGTCAAAATCTTGATCCTTTTTGGTGTCGGGATTCTCTTTGTCTTCCACAAACTGGCTCGGGCTTCCCAGCGAGAAGGCGGCCTCCTCGTTCGGGTTGCTGGGCGGCTCTGACATCGCGTCCACGACGACGGAAGAACCGGCGGAAGACGAAGCCGAGGCCTCGGCGGTGGAGGAGGCGGTGCTGGTGTCCGTCAGGCTGGTGTTCACCATCCTGCCCACCAAGGAGAGGAGCTACAGTTAGCATGCGAGCAAACCAGTGTGCATGCCAGTTTGTCTGACGCAGATGCCTGGAATCCTTCCACAAACATGGACCCAACTGAAGGCGCCGCTTGTTTGTGCAAAGACCAGAGAAAGACCAGAAAGACGAGTGCAGAGAGCAAACAGACTCACATGCCGTGGCGCAGTACGTGACGCTCCCACTCCAGGCTGTTGGTGAAGCAGCGACCACAGAACTCGCAGGGGAGGCGCTTCTCCACGCCGGTCGCTCCTGAGCTGCTGATGGGAGACGCAAGGGCTTCTGGGAAATGGAGTTTGCACGATGTGTCAGTTCAAGATTGTTGAAAGCAACAGAAATCTCAAATCAATGATGATATTTGCGATCATCCTACCTTGGAGAGGATGCCTTTCTGTTGCCGCTTCATCTTTGACGTCCTCTTCCTGCTCCTCTTCTTCCTCTTTGATGCCCTCCATCTCTTCATCGTCCACCTCTCTCTCCTCCTGTATACCCGCCATCACGTCTTGTTCTTCTTCTTCCTCTTCCTCCTCCTCCTCCTCCTCCTCCTCCTCCTCGTCTTCTGTCCGGGCCACATTTTCATCTCCGACCATCTCCATCATGTCTCTCTCATCCTCTTCTTCACAGCTGCTCTCCTGGTCTTTTATTAACTCCAACTGGTCCAGGTTGACTCGGCCCATCAGCTCAAAGTTCCGGATCACCTGATCGGAAACGGGAAGTGAAGGTAAGACTAATTATCCCACCGTGGCTGATATTTGGTTTTCGGACCAGTAAATGCACCATGTTGAATTAACTAAATTGAATTAACTAAACCCCCCCAGCTGTTTAATAAAGCTCAGTGAGCCATTTACCTTCAGAACAACGACGCAATTTAACCAGTTACGTAAGAAATGTTAAATTTAGAATCTCCAAACTTGCTGTGCTCCACCAGCGTCACGCGGCTGACCTTGTGCTCCAGGCGGAGATGCTCCTCCAGCTGCCTCCGCCGCGCGCTGTCGTAATAGCAGAGCTGGCACTGGTAGGGTTTGACCTCGGCGTGCTTCTGCAGGTGCAGCTGCAGCGCCTGGTCGCTGGAGCAGGTGAAGGTGCATTTGTGGCATCGGAACACCACTCCCTGAAGGTGGCGTGACAGCTTGGAGCGGCTGACCTCCAGCGGACCCACGCGCTCCTCTGGAGGAGGAGGAAGAGGAGAGAGAGGGAGAGAGAGAGAGGGAGAGTGCGAGAGAGAGCGACGGGGTTGGTTAGGTGGCACAGAGGGGAAAAACATCTTGATTTTTATTTTGACAAAAGGGCCATGAAAAAGAAATAAAAAAGCTGTAAAAAGCATTTTCATATCATATCGTGTGAGTGGCAATATTTCTGTTATGTGGAGTCAAACCCTAGCTTTGAGTTAGCTATCGTGCTAACAGAAAGATATCCTTTCGGAGGAGACCAGGAGATTGAACAGGATATGATTCAGCTAATGTAGGAGATGCAGCGCAGGCCACGGCATCCCGTCTGCTGGTTTCCTGACTGGAGGAACTCTCTGCAAGCCAAATATGCCACAGCAGGCTTCACTCAGGCGTGTCCGGGAAGCCTACCTCTGTGCAGCACGATGTGGTCGATCATATTGCTCTTGTTTTTGGTGTGATAGAGGCAGAGGGGGCAGCGCAGATCTTTGGGGATGTCTTCAGGTTCGCTGCTGTTGTGGCCTGCCTCCACATGCATGGAGAAGCTGTTCCTGTCACGATTCAGAGGCATGAATGAAGCGCTTTCTTGTCCATCTGTCATCGTATGAATGCATTTCGCTTCTCTTTTCGTAGATTCTGCAGCACCGGCAGCCATTTTCTTACTTGCAGCAGGTGAAAAAAGTGCAGTCCTTGCACTTGAAGAGCTTTTTGCCACCATGGCGGTCCCTGTAGTGGCGGCGCAGGCTCTGCATGTAGCCAGAGCTGAACTCGCAGAACTCACACGTGAGAATGCCGTCCAGTCGGCCGTCGGCCATCAGAGAGCCGCCGGGCGTCAAGCTCGAAGACACGTGAGTGCGGGAGGCGAGCTGGTAATGGCTGAGCTGCACGCGGACGTCTGCCGGCTCCAGATACGACGGATCTGCGAGGGCGAAAACGAAACCAGGAAAAACTTTGAAGGACATCGTTACACGATCGTCCGAACATTCTGTATTTAAATAAAATCAAACCCAAGCATGCTGACAGCAACCATATGGTACCTTGGCAAAATGCTAATGGCTAAAATGCTAACCGAGGATGATCAGAGGAGAACATTTCTAGCCTTTCCGCTTGATATGCAAAAAGACTGAGGACAATCTTGAAGTTCCCTCATCGGGTGATCCTCGCCAAAGGAGAGAAAACGGAGACATGCTAACTGCTCCTGTAATCCGCTCCTCTCTTTACTTCCACTTTCCTTCCTCGTGATTCTATAATATCAGCGATCTAGCACATCTTCTCGTCCTACTTTGAGCCTGCAAACACATCAATAAATAAAACACAGCGACACTAATGGATGATCTATCCGAGTGAAAAATGCTCCATTCAGCGCTCATGCTGGATGAGGTGGCGCCGAGGCAAGAGGGGAAGGAAAAAACTCTGAAACTGGATGAAATGCTGCAGAGTCAATTCCTCACTCTGGCGGAGGAGTCAGAGGGACGGAATCGAACGGTGCCACAGCTGATTCATGCTTTTAATATCCTCCTCTGTTGTGTGGACGTATGGAGATGAGGCAGCAGATGGAGATCAGATTCTGTCACACGGTGACAGCGTGTCTTCTGGAGTGATTAATGCTCTTAAAAACCGGCCCCTCGCGCTGGATCGAGGCGGACAGCGCCTCCGAGAAGGAGGCCGCTTCGTCACAACAGAAACCTGCCGCCATTTTCCACACTGAAATAGTTTCCGAGCACGGAGGCCAAACAAACAGTCGTCCGTCTATTTCCACTGCAAACATCAGTATTTCAGGCATCCATCTGAAGGATGCCGCTGCGCGCCGCTCCCGCTCAATGCCCAACTTGTCCTAGCGCGGCGCAGCTGACGGCGGTGGTTGGTGCGCCGAGGAATGCTGCAGCTCCAGCAGCAAGGGGACAGCTGCTGCGGAGAAACAGCCCGCAAGCCCACGGCTGCAGACGCGAGGGCGCCCAAAACGCGAGCTCCCCCTCAGCAAGTGATTGCTACGGTCGTTAGCGTTACCGTCCGGGGTGATGGAAGTCTGCTCCGCGGTACTGGCGAGTCGGAGAGGCCTGGAGGCGGAGTGAGACGCCTGGGTGGCGGCCCGCAGCTTCTGGAGGGTCAGGGTCTCGCCGTGATCTCTCAGCGAGTGCTCCTTCAGCTGGCTGATGGTCATCGAGGAGAAGGGACACGACAAGCATTTGTAAGTGTGCTGCTCACCTGAGGGAGAGAAAAAGACGGCACGCCTCAGTTTCCACGTCCATCGTGGAGCAGCCAACAGTTTGGAATCCGCTTCTATGCGTATCAAACGATCCCCTCTGACCCATCTCATGAGACCTCAGATCATCCACTTCGTATTACCTGTGTGTGCTTTGTGCAGGTGGCTCTTTAAGCGACTCACGTAGGCTGACTTAAAGGGGCAGAGCTTGCACCTGAAGGGTTTGTGGTGCCCGTGGTGAGACTGCACGTGTCTGTCCAGACTGGTGATGAAACAGGAAGATAGAAAAATCAACCGGAGGAGGTCGTGAGATAGGAGGACACAGGATATTTTAAACAAGATGACGGCAGATAAAGAGAAACAGAGGACAGAGAGACTGTGCATCATTTCAGCGGCTGCATCCTTGGGGTGAACTCATCTACCCACAATCCCCTGGTGGAAATGAGCGCATGAGTGCCTGTGGGGACAGTGGCGATGTTTTTAATGCCAGCCTCCTTGGTGGCATGGGAATGCAGCTACTTTTTGGGTCAGGGCACATACAGTACAGAGGGATTACACCTGGGAGCTCAGAGGAGATGAAGAACTCTCTCGCTTATTTTCCTTCTCGCTCTGGAAATGCCTCTAACGCTGCCCTCCTCTAAGCAGGAGCCGCACAGTGCCACGTGCAAATAAAAAAAAATTAAAAAAAGGAATGCATGTTTGTTTGCTAGCGCATCCCACAGATGATTGACTGCGTGGAAACCAGAGGAATGTAAGGACGAGGAGGCCTTGAACGCATCGCTGTGCTCCGCAGGCATTCCTGATAGATGTTAGGAAGATAAAACGCGCTCCTAAATGTGTGTGTTTGTCAGCGGGCCGAGGCCCAGCTGGCTGTCTGACTTACTTGTGTCTGAAGGGTGAGACGAACTGGCAGTACTGGCAGCTGTATTTGTCTTCCTTGCTGAAGAGCGCCATGGCTGAGTGGCTCCTCTCGTGGGACCGCAGCCCCTGCATGGACATGAACACCCGGTCACACTGGGTGCACGGGTGCCCCCTCGCCGCCAGCCTCTGCTTCAGATGCTCCTCTGACACCATGGCCCTGGCCGCAGCGATGAGGGCGGCCGCCCGTCCTTGGACCGCGACGCCTTCCGGTTCCAGCGGCTCGCCGTCGACGTCGGAGGAGATGGCGGAAGCGAGGGCCGGACCCATCGCTTCCGCGCCCACGGGGTCCTCCGGCTGGTCCTCCTCCTCAGCCTCCATCAGATCCCCGTTGGTGAGGCTCTCCGAGGGCAGCGTCAGGGGAACCTCGGTGGCTTCTTGCTGTGAAACAGGAAGGAGAAGCCGAAGGTGGTGATTAAACGTCGTCTGCGCCACGAAAAGCGACAATCCCGAAGAAACAGGCTGCCACAGAGACCCGCGGTAGCAGGCCCGACCCGGGGAACGCCGATCCTGATGGGCACATCACACACGGCAGCGTCAAGTGACGTGATAATTTAAGAAGGAAGAGCTGCGTCGGTCCACAACCTTAAATTTTAGAGAAAACCACGACTTCCTTCAACATGCAAACAAGCTAGCTTTAATCGGTTTGACTGCTTCTTTACCAGCTGCTGATGCTTAATCACCCCAAACCAGATAAAGAGCTTAAAGAGAAGATCTTTGTAGCTCTACACATGCAACAACACCAGCTGAGTGTGTTTCTTCCTCCTCCATCACAGGCTGACGTCTGCAGCCGTCTCGAGCAGAGGGACGGGGTCCCGTGACTTTCCCTCCTTTAATCGCCCCGAGGGCGCTCTTTCTGTGGCAGGACCTGACCACGCACTGCAGGCAGCCATAAATGCGATGTGGCACCCGGGGTCAGGGCCGGCCCAGACCGCCTGCACTGTCAGCCTGTTCTGTTCTTCATCCAGCTGCGTCAGAAGCCACGGCCCGAGACGAGCGCGCCAGGACATGCGACACGCACCGCGTCGCATTAGGACCACTGTGTCCAACGGGTTGTCGGCTCAACGGCGACGTCCCCCGTCCCGCATTCTGAACCCGCGCAAGGCTGCGCGGGGGAAGTGCATCTATGTTTGCAGACTTCCGTTGGCAATTTCCATCCGTCACCGTGTCAGTGCGTCGCACAGCCAGCTCGTCTGGAATGCGTAAACGGTCGCTGGGCGGCGGAAACAGTCTATTTGGATGAGGGCTCGCCCCCCCAACCCCCCACCCACCCACCCAACCCCCCCGCACTGGCCCCCTCGGTGGAATACTAATGATGGAGGGAAGCTGACAGACTCTGAAATCACAAGGCTGTCAGTGAAACGAAAAACAGCGACTCAAGGCCGGTCAAGTCCAGCAGGGAACAGTTAGCGCAGTTAAACTGGTTTATCTGGTTCATCTGGAACCACAGACCTGGGATCTGTGAGGACTCCGGTCTGCCTGCTGGTGTGATTCATGCCAACGGTCACCTGACCTCAAGATTCTCAGCTGATTTTTAAAGAAGGAATGGCTGTAGCTGACGTTAACCTGCGTTTACCTTCACATGACCTTCCTTGACCTCTCCGTACTGCACGTGCTTCCTCAGGTGGTTGCAGATGGCTCGCAGGGTGGGGTGAACCTCGACGCAGAAGTTACACCTGAATCCTATTGGCGTTTTATTCTCCGGCATCTCCTGTGGAGGGCAAGTGCACAGAATGACTCTCTTGTGTTTGAAATGCAGCCTAAAGGACTCGCCGAGCGATCGGCGGCGCTGGCGTGCGCTCACCTTCTCAGATCTGCCCTCGGTGAGCTCGCTGGCTCGGTGTTTGCTGAGGAGCTGCCTCCTCCTCTCCTGCCTCATGGCCCTCTTCTCAAACTCCTCATTGTGATTCAGCAGATGTTTGGCTAAAGCTGGCAGAGCCAGGAACTTGAGCTCACAGTGGGAACACTGGTACCACTCAGAGTCTTCGTCCCCAGGGTCGGGCAACACTGCAAAGTCTCTCTTTAGGTCATTGTCGTGGTGGTCGTTGTAATGCATAGAGAGCAGCTCGCCGCTCCTGAAGCACAACCGGAAGCATTTCAGACACTTGAACGGCAGCCAGTCGTCGCCATCCTGCTCAGGTTGCAGGACTTCCGTGGTGTCCAGGTCCTCCTCGTCCATTGTGCTGGGCGGTTCTTTGGCATAGATTACAGTAAAGTAGCGACCCAGCTTGCTGGAGTGCTGCTTCTTGGGGAAGACGCCCGGGTGGCGTTTGATGTAGTGCGACACGATGCTCTTCCTGCTGAAGGCCTGGAAGCCACAAAGAGAACACCTGCGTCTCTCCACAGCCAAGCGCAGGTCCTCGCTCATTTCCCCCTCCCCCTCAGGGGGCGCCGGCGCCACCACCTTGCTGGGTTTGTCAGTCGTGGTCTTGGAAGCAGCCAGACAGTGGGTGTAATAAGCGTCGATATCGTGGCGCTTTTGGTAGTGCGCCGCCAGGCCTTTGCGTATGGGGTTGGTGTATGAACAGAGAGCGCACTTGAAGACGTTGTTTTTACCCTCCGGCTGGGCCCGGACGTTATTGTGTTTGATGCGGTAATGGCGAGCGATGCCTTTCCTGGTGGAGCAGAAGTACTTGCACAGCTGACACTTGAATAAGGCGTGTTTCCCCGATTTGTTGACGGGTAGCTGGGAGAGGGTGAGGTCCAACTCGCTGATCTCGTGCGCCTTGTCCGCACCGGATACATTACCGGCGCTGCACTCGCCCATCAGCTCCGCGTCTCTGCTCTGGGAGAAAATGGTCACCGAGGAGTTGAACATGTCAGAGGGCAGGTGGTTGTGGCAGTTTTCGTAGTGGATCTTGAGTTTTTCCAGTGTCCCATGTGTGTACGGGCAGATTTTGCACCGGTACGCTCCATAGCCTTGCCTCTGCGTCTTGCACTTTTCCTCCCCCTCGTTCAGGTCTGGGATCTGCTCCACGTCATTGGCAAAGTCCTCAGCGGTGACCTTCACCGAGGGGTGTCTTTTCTGGTAGTGGGTTAGCACTCCGTGGATCCTGGAATTGACGTACGGGCAGTGGCGGCACTTATAAACCGTGCTGGGGTTGATGTCGGCCTCCTGTGCAAAATCTGCGGCCTTGACTTTCATGCCCGGGTGCTTCTTCCCGTAGTGGGTGAGCAGGCCGTGCAGGCTGTTGTACTCCGACAGGCAGACGGTGCACTGGTAGGGATTGTTGGAGATGGAGAGACGCGGATGGTGGTGGGGGTTGCCTTCTCGGGGTGGGGTCGCGATGACCAGCGCTCCGTCGTCCTCGCCGGACTGGCAGTTGTACGCCGCGTGTTCTTTGGCGACCTGCTGATGGAGGTCCTCAGCCGAGTCCTTGATGATATCCAAGATCACCGATTCGTCCGCTTTGATGGCCCACGGGTGGACTGCCTGATAGTGATTGGTGATGTCCCATATGGAACAGGCCTCGAAGGCACAGTCTCTGCATTTGTAATGCTTGTTGTCCATGCTGCCCTCCTGTGGGGTGGTCTCGGGCCCGGCCCAGAGCTTGCTGGCCATGTAGGCGTAGTCAACGTTGTGCTCGGGGTGGCGTCTTTGGTAGTGGAGCAGGAGTCCTTGAGGTTCGGCGTGAGAGTAGATGCACCACTCGCAGTGGTAGCCTGCTTCCAGAATGCCATCTTGGTAGGCCCAGTGCAGGATGGTCATGGCGGTGGCCTTCACAGTGGGGTGCTCCTTCTTCAGATGCTTCTTCAGGGCGTAGACGTAGGGCGATGTGTAGGGACAGTGTCTGCACTTGAGGGACCGCAGCGACGTGGGGTTGTCAGCGTCGGGAGGGGCTTGGGGCGCGACGGCAGACACGCCGCCGGCCTGAACCATCTGAGCGCGCTCGCGCTGGCTCCGGACGACGGCGGTGTGGCGGCGCACCAGGTCGGCGTTGGCCTTGGTTTCTCTGTGCTTCTTCTGGTAGTGGATGAGGACGCCCTTGACGGTGCGGTTGCCATAATCGCAGTGCTGGCAAAAGAAAAGCTCGTCCTCGCTCTTCTCTCCTCCGCCCAGCTTGGGGCTGGAGCTGTTGCAGCCGTCGTGGCCGTTATTTTGGAACTGCTTCATGAACTGTTTGGGTGTGGCAATTTGTAACTCGTCCATCAGTTTCATCAAACCGGGGGTGGGGGCGCCGTGTTTGATGTACTTAGCGGTCACTTTCACCTCCGGGTGTCTCTTCTGATAATGGACCAACACGCCCACGACCGACCTGTTGCTGTAGACGCAGTGTTTGCAGTAGTACATCTCCTCGTCTGAGGCGTACAGCGCCGCGCTGGTCGTCTGCTTGGGAGAGGCGGCCATGCTGAGCTTGTACGTGGAGTTGCCGACAGACTGGGACTGCTCCACCGAGATCACCTTCATGTTCTTCTGGATGCGGAAGTAAGACGCCTTCTGCTCGGGGTGTTTCTTCTGGTAGTGAACCAAAACGGAGTGCATGTTGGGGCTGGCGAAGGAGCAAACGTCGCAGTCGTAGACAACGATGCTGCCGTCGATGGATTCTTTGGGAGAGTCGGCCTCGCCGCCGTCTTCCGGGTTCTTGGAGACGGCTTTCAGCCCCTCGCTGGAGGAGGACCTGGGCGACGGCGAGGCCGAGTTGAAGTTCTTGGGGCCGGAGTTTAAGATCTCCCTCAGCGTCTGGGATTCGGCCGTCTTGTGGGGCTGCTCCACGACGTAGCTGGAGAAGATCATCGCATTGTTGATTTTCACTGTCGGGTGCATTCTTTGGTAATGAGGCATCAGGCTCCTGACGTTGGGGCTCGTGTAGGTACAAAAGCGACACATGTAGACCAGATTGGGTTGGTTGAAGTTGAGCACGTTGCTGGCTTCCGGGTGGTGATCCATGTAGTGTTGGTGCAGGTCGTTGTAGTTGTTGTACTCGATGAAGCACTCCAAGCAGCGGAAGACCGCGCTCTGGTCCTGGGGGTCCAGTATGTACTTAAAGCTGAACTTGATGTAAGGGTGCATTCTCTGGTAATGGGTGCTGACGCTACGCGCCGATTTGTTGTGGTAATCACAGTGTTTGCAGTAGAACCGCGCAGTTCCCGCCTCCTCGGGGTAATCGGAGCTGTCCTGGATCATACCGTCGCTGGCGTCCGCTGAGAGGATCTCGCTGTCATCAGACAGAGTCAGGGAAATGGGAATGTTGCGAGGTTTTGACTTGGGGTGGCTTTTCCGTTTTCCTATCCTGCCCCCCTCGTGGGAAATCAGCGACCCTCTCACATGAGGCTGCAAGTTGTAGGTGAAAATTCTCTCATCTTTGTCGGCGCCGGTGTGATTTTCCGCCGCATCTTCATCGTCAATGTCGTCTAAGTTGATGATCATATCCTGCTGGCTCTGACTGATCTTACTCTGAAGGTTACTGGCAATCTCATCAATTCTAGTTCTCTTCTTAACCGAGGACAAGTCCAACGGCAAATCATTAATGGACTTCCTGGCTCTTTTCCCTGTCGCTAAGGGCTTTTTGTTGGCAAGTCCTAAAATAGAGGTTTGGGTCTTTTGCACAAAGATGGGGGAAGAATCCACTTCGGGGTCCGGCTGGTCAGTCAGCTGACTTTCAAAGGCGGTGGCATCGAGGTCATCACAGTAGGAGTGCTTATGCTGCTGGTGCACCCTCAGACCTTTGAGGGTGGTGGTGGAGAAGCTGCAGAGCGTGCAGCGATGAGGGTTCTGGTCATTTGGTGTGCTGGTGAGCCTCTTTCCATTGACTTTGCTTCCATTGACCGGTTCCGCGCCACTGTCGTTCTGAGCGTCCACGCTGTCGCTCGTTAGGTCCATGGTCTCCAACTCCGAGGGATTGTGGGTCTGCTTGTGCGTGCCCAATTTAAGCGGACTGGTGCAAATAAACGGACATTCGTCACACTTGTACATCGTGGTTTTCCCGGAAAGGTGGATGTTTTCGATGTGGCGGGAGATGCTGCGCCTGTGCATGGTAAGGAAGGAGCAGAAGGGGCACTGGAATCGGTTCATGTATTTCCTGAACGGTATCCCCTTCGTCTCCAGCAATTTATGATCATCGTCCGTCAGCAGCTGCTTGGCATCGGCCGACAGGGTCCCGCTGTAGTTTGGATCGTCGATATCGCCCAGCTCCCCGTCGTCGTCGTTGTCATCATCCTCTAAGCTGCTCCTGGAATCTTCTTCGTTGACGCTCCTGGAAGAAGCCAACCTGTGGGACAAGATGAAGGAAGCCGTGCTGTTGGGCGCCGCCGCGCTCGCCTGCGCGTACTGAAACGACGACATATCTGAAAGCGGCTCCTCCGACTGCTCTTCCGGCGCTTTCTCATCTGGGTCTTCCTTTTCAGCCAAACCGGTATTTGTTGTGACGGGGCTCCTGGAAGCAGAGGGAGAATCTTTTCTGGGCGAGCTAACCCCCGCCTCCCCCTCCAGCTCTGAAATGCAGGAAACTATCTTGACCTTGTCGCTGTGTTCCTGCACCACGTGGGCGGACCAGCTGTCCTTCTGGTCGGTCTGATAGTCACACCACTCGCAAGCAAATGTTCCCTTCACGTGGCCCCCGACCGAGTCGGATTCCTCTCCGGTATCAGCGGAGGGATCTCCGGCGCTCTGCGGGGGCACTTTATTATGATACATTAATAAATGTTTCATCATCCTTCCTTTGCGTGGCGACTTGTAGGAGCAGTACTGGCAGGAGTAGACCTTTGAGTGGTCGTTGTGCATTACGACGGTGTAGCTGGGCTGCTCGGCCGCCTGCGAGGAGACGCTCTCATCCGAGTCATCCTCCACCAGGTTGTGAACTTTTTTGGTGTGGTTCCTCAAGAACGATTTCGATCTGAAGTAGCGGACGCAGAACTTGCACTGGTAGAACTGCAGATGCGTCTCTGGCGTCTGCTTCGGTGGAGTCTGTTTGGAGTTTTCTGTGGAGCCTGGGAGAGAAGACAGAGGAGAAGCTCAGTGGGCTTTTAACTGCACCCATGGGTGTAGGTTTTTACCGAAAGGCTGAAGAATCATCGAAAAGTGAAGAGTTATTTCAAATAACGCCCGAACGATCGCATACTCAGTCCAGTTTTTGGTGGCGTCTCGTCCGCGTCGTCCCCGTCGTCGCATTCCTCCTCCTCGTCCTCCTCATCTTCGTCCTTCACGGAGTCCGACTCATCTGCATCCGCAGGCTGCAGGAACGCAGTGTGCACCTCCTGAATGTGGGTCTTCAGGTCATCGTACGACTCGGCTCGGAAGTCGCAGCCATCACACTGCAGTACCTCCATCACGAAAGAGAGGAAACGCTCCCTGGAAAATCAGGGAAACCTGCAAAGGAAAAAGAAATTACAGCATGTGATTATGAATGCTAACCAACAAAAACAAACAAGTCAGTGTCAGAAGTAAGACACGGGCTTTGGGAGGATTTTGAATTATTTCAAGTGTTAATTATTTGTTGCTGTAAAGCAGCAGAGGCTTGTTTGTCTGATCTGAGCACAAAGTGTAAACCGGAGGGATAATTGATATTTTTTGGCTTAGCGTGCTATGAATAAATCAGTTTAAATGAAGACACAACAGGGCCCTGTGGAGGTGAAGAAGTTAGAAAGTGTTTGCAGGAGTCTCCACGAGTAAAATACGCAATAATCACAAGTAGTTGTTCATTCCACATCAAACGGGAGAGAAGAAGAACCCTTTTTCTATTGCAAGCAAATGCCCAGAGCGGTCCCCACAGTGATAGGAGACCTTCCAGACTGGTAACAAAGAGATGAATCCAACAGATGCTGATGCTACTCAGACCACTAAGAAGGTCCCACTTTTTTTTTAGCCGAGCATCATTCCAAGAACAATGGAGTGACTGAGGAGGGATTATGGGCTGATTTGTCCTATTTCTATTACCTTGGGATAAGCAACAGCTGGAGAGCAGCTCCCCAGATCAGTATTTAGAGCAGACTATTCCATCAGATTGTACCAAGGCCTCCGAAATAAGATTGAATGCATCGAGCCAGAGATGAAGGCTTTATGTCTTAGAGCTGATTTGTGATTTGGGCCTGGCCCGAAAAGAAATAAATAAATTTAAAAAAAAAGAAAAAACAGAGATGTGCCGATGATGATGAGCACCGTGTCTTTCATCTCCACCCTCAGAATCAATGTCAATTTAACAAAAAGAGAAATATGCATGTAGAGTCTACTTTAAAATGGGATTCATAGATCACGACATGAAGAGGCTGCAAAGAGTAAAAACATAATTATGTTCATATTAAAATAGAATTGTGTTTCAAAGACATGATAATTAAGCTCAACCAATCAGAAATACACAGCGATGCAGGAGTAAAATGTTTCCCTGAAGTCTCCTGGCGAGAGTTGAATGGATGGAAAATTGGCTTTTGACACCCATCTCAACATTACTCATGACCAATTAATCCCTTCACGGGAGATCCACCCCCAGGAGCAGGACCCCACCCTGCCAAAACAATCAGCCCAGGCTGGAAATCTGCTAAACCCGACGCATGCATTCACCGGGTTTGATCACGGCAACATGGAAACGACCTCTTCCTCATCGCTACTGCTCTTTTAATAATGAACCTGGAACTGAGAGGCGGCAAACACGAGAACTTCTCTAATTACACATGAACGCTAACGGAGGAGGTCAGCAGTTCCTCTAATTGACCTCTCCTGCCGTAAAAATACCGCTTCAGGTTTGGCTCGTCTATTTCCTTATGAAATAAAGTTAAGAATTAAAGAACTCCAGTCAGATGTTGGCACTTAAAGGCTGAAATTATGCACAAAATAAAAACCATGAAGAATTTCAACCTGAAAACCCGTTCTCCAAATGAGTTTAATCACATTTCAGCGGATGAAAAAACGACAAAAAAGGCCTTTGATTTCGGAGCGACTACTATCTAACCTGTGCGCTCTCAGTCCGGAGGAACGCCAGAGATCAGCCACCGCTTCCTACACACAGGCAGCCGGCCGAGCTGCCAGCATGCCCCTGAGCAACCAGGGGATCCATTGTTGTCTGGGGTCAGGTTACCGTCCCGCCATGGGACCCCACCCTGCTCTCCTGGCAGCTCGCTGCGCTTTGGAACAAAGTTGCCGGCTAATGCCAGGTTCCCTGACATGGATATCGAGGGAATCCGTTTGGAGAAAAGGGCAGACGAACGCCGAGGTTGGGGGGAAAAATAAAAAAAAAAACACTCCTCCACGACCAGCATCTGCCTTCAAGCTGGCCGCGCGCGCGTGCGCTCGGTCCCCGCGCCACACCAAGTTAATGGGCGAGCTTGTGTAGCCGCTTTCATCTTGTCAGCTGGGGCTCGAACAGGCAGCGACTGAGCTGCTCAGATCCTCCTCTGAGCCCAGCTTCAAGGGCAGCCATTTTAGGAGCCGGCCAGGCGTGCTTAGGTGTTCAGCCAGCACACAACATGGAACCACAGATCTGATCCTCTTCCTCAAAGACAGACAGGCTGACACTGGCTGAAATCTATCTGCCAGATGTACCCAGGCCTCCTGCCCACACTGAAGACATCTCCGGCTCCTCAGGCTGCCTCGGCCGCACCCTTTTTTTTTTTATCTAGATTGTCTGTTTGATTCGGACATTTCTCCGCTTCACGATGGGTTTTTTTTTTTTATCTGCTCCACACCTCTTATCCACACTATCAGGGCAGAAGTGGCTGCCCAGAAAGTCAACTCACCACAGCCTCGTGACACAAAGTCACTCAGCAACCAGAACTGCGGCTCAGGAACATGAAACAAACAAACAAAAAAAACCCGTGGAGGAAACAGAACAGAAAGTCAGAACTGGGTTGACTGTAAGCTCGGATTCTGCGGATTTTTATGCAAATTCCCTCACGTTTTCAGCAGAGTTGCTTTTACTTCAAAAGCATTCTTCTGGAGGGTCTGACACTCGGTGCAGAGCTGCGCTTCCACACAGGCAGTGTAAATATGTGTGGTATGTCTCGGAGCTCTGTAAACCCTGAACCCATGAGGAGAAGATGAGAAGAGGTCAGGCGGACGGAGGGGAGAGTGGGGCCCTGGAGAGAGAGGGGGGGGAGGGCGGGAGGGAGGGAGGAGAAAGGGAGCCACCTGAAAGACCTGCAGCAGTGACTAACGGAAGACAAAGCCATCAGACCGGGCTCCCCAGATTCCAAAGTCTACTGCCGTTTGTTAATCACCAACCGGTCTCTCTGCATGGGCGAGCTGTGCCAGCAGTCACACCCTCTGCTCAAACGGCCTCGCAGCAGCTGCTCCGTCTGAAGGAGGGCCTCTGAACGAGGCGGCATTAAGCTGATTACAAGCCCAGAGGTTCTGTCCTTCACCGGTGGCCGGCGCGACCATCGCAGGACACGGAAATCCACCTGTGTTTGCGTGGCGTGGTCACGCGTATCCTGGCTACGGGAGGATCCCCGTGGAAGGCAGAGACCTGCACGCGCCTCGATCCCCCGCCAGCTCCTTGATTGAGAGGCTTTTAAAATACAGCTGCAAAGCGCGAGCTCCGTCACCGCGGCGCCGTCCTCTGCGGAGCCAAAGCTGGAGCGCCGTCGGATCGGACAGCTCGGGCCTCAGCAGGAACCGTTGCGAGCGCAAGCAGGAGAGCTGGAGATCAAGATGGCTGCTCCCATCCTCTGACGTAATCAGCCCTGAAGGACTGAATGCACCAGCTTTGACAGCCAGCTCGACAATCGCTCTCACACACACACACACACACACACACGCACACACACGCACAGGGAACGGCCTCCCTGACAGCCCAGCGGAGTCAGGTAACACACCCCGACAACGGCTGAAGGAGGATTCAGACCAGTTAAATGAGTTACTGCCCTGACATGTTTGCTCAGGTGCTGCCCTTTCCACCTGCTGTATTTGCGCACGTTACATACAGGCTGCGCCCGCGATGGTCACGCTAAGGTAGGTCCAGAGCGCGCAGATTTGCGGAGGCAGCGAAAAACGAGTGGCGCGTCGGTCACCACCGCCGCACACGAGGGGACCACCTGAAGCTCAGCCCGAGCACATGCAGCAAATCCGGCGCAGGTTTACACGGTTATAACTCGTCAATGTTTGACAGTTCCACCCGGCGGAAGCGGGACGGCCTCACTGGTGCGCAGGCAGAGAGGTGGCGTCGCATCACGAGCCCCTGATCTTCCGGCGCAGGACTTTGACTCGTCCGTGTCCGAATGTGACCTTTCCGCGTCCTTTGGTGGGTCTGCTTGTGTTTTCGGGGCCGTTGTCTCGCGGCGTTGACCCGCATTCACTTGAGATCTGCAGAGATAATTCAGAAACGACTGTTCCGTCCCTGCTGGGAGCCGCTTTTGTCAACATGCGGCAAAACCGGGCCCGGACCGCAATACTGCCACCGCAGTGCTCCGCAGACGGGAGCACTCAGGAATGACGGATATTTTAAACAAAAAAAAAGATGGGTTCTGGACTGATCTTAAACTGCAGATGTTCCGTGTGTCCTTCATGCACATTGTTCTCCAGATGTTGGACCCAGGAAAATCAACACGTGTGAGGGGCCTTCAAGTCTTTCCCTCTCTAAACTATTCCACTTCTTGGACTCCGAGGGGTCACAGCTGGTCGGGCTCTGGTTGTTATTTCCTTCATGTTGGTCACCAATTCAAAGCCTCCACAGAAGGTTCTGCAACCTTTTCCATCCTAATGAGGACCAACACGACAAACACACAGCGAATCAAAGATCCTTTCAATAAAACAGAGCACCCACTCAAATCTGATAACCATCCCACAGACTAAGATCAGTAGTATTATTACTAAGATTAGATTAATCCGAAACGTTTCTATACCTCTGCAAACAACTGGGTCATTTTGCTCCGTAAATGATCCCATTTACGTCAGGGTTATCTTGAAATGCTCCTCGTAAAGTTGTATTTTTTTCATGCTTCTATGCGATGCAACAATCCCTGTCTTTCAACTGGCGTTCTGTGAGCACAGGCTGAAATCATCCTGAAATCCAACATCTGCTGATGCAAGCATGGGCCAAGTCAAGCAGCAGCAAGATATATTTATTTTGGCACAGGCCATTTAATCTTTTCCTTCACTTGATTCAACTGAAGGAGTTCACAAACCAGATAAACCGAGTTAAGGTTTCAACGGTTTGATGTTGCTCAATGCTGAGCGCACCAACACATGGGTTCTGGTGGCACTTCTAACCTGTTGAGGAAGACGGTGCAACGGTGGAACTTCAGCAGACCAGCCCGACTGCCTTGTCTTGTTTTCTTCAGCTCCTGGCCAAAGGGCTGCAAACGTTTCTTTCTTTCTTTTGATGCTAACTGTACTTTAGCTCGTTTGTATTGAGGCTGTAAGACGACACGTCGCTCGAGGGGCCAGAGGCTCGCACTGCCTGACATTTGTGGGGGGAAAATATCAACAAACCTGTCCTGCAGGTCCTCAGAGGACAACTCGAGCTGATGATAGCGCAATCATTTACCTACTGATAAAGAGCAACCTTTGCAGCATCTGGAGAAGTCAAGAAGAGTCTGCAGGAGGAGGAGGAGTGTCAAAGTCCACGATCTGGAGGCGCCTTCGTGAATGAGTTCACCTCAGGCCCACGCCTGCATCTAGAAAAGCCCCAAGCAGAAACCAAAGATGCACGCGGCGTCGGAATGACCAGGGGGTAAAGACAGCTCGTCAGCCGAATCAGCGCGGCTGCCAGCGGAGAACGCTGGCGTCGCTTCTGCCGTGGACGGATCCACACGTCGCCGCCAGCCGACAGGACGGCGTTTCACACCACACACAAAAATACGAGGCAAAAAAAGGACGAAACGTCCCTCAAGGAAAGCCTGGTAGACCAGCAGAGCCTGGTGGGCAGCTGTGGGAATGGGAGAAACTGCAGAGTTCGGTTGTGCTGCGGGCCTGTTTGTGTAAGTCATTAGCAGCAGGTATTTCAACTTCAAGTAAATTTCTTCTGTGTGTGTGTGTGTGTGTTCCTGAGGTGTTCCTGGAAATTCCAGCATCAGACAGAAATTCAGGAACAGATGGAGATCTTAGCCGAGACGGCCTTAGCAACAAGCCAGGTCCTGCTGCACGGCCATGACAGACCCTGAGTCACTGCCTCCACGTGTGGAAAAATCTTACAAAACCTCTTAAATAAACAGCGTGTGCAGCACATTCAACGGCTGCAGCGGACTTTACAGCCATGAAGAGGAATTCAATCATTAGAAAAGATAATTGCTGGTTATTTGGATTATTTACATGTCAACTAGTGTATTATTTTGGATTTGGCAGACTCTGGATTTGTGGTTCACTGTTCAACACCTGCACAAATATGGCCGCCACGGGCGAGTTACGAGAAGGAAAACGTCTCTTCAGCCCCACCACAGAATTCACAAAGGAACATCGGAACAAGCCCGATGCATTCTGGGAACACATGCTTGGGGGTTGACACGGGGAACATTTCACGGGTCGAGAGAAGGATGATTTCAATTAAATTCAGCAAGACAGTCGAGGGCGAATATGGAAGAGATCGATCCCAACGTCCCCGTCTCTGGTGGAAGAAAGGGATCCACACGGGACGGCGAGGGGCGTCAGCGCACACTGAACCAATCAGGTTTCCAGCTCTGCTTCAGGAAGCAGAGGTTTTTTTTTCATGCACAAAGCTGATGACTCCACACCTCAGCCTCCCAAAACCACCTTCCAAAACACACTCTGGACGGCTGATGCTGGGTGACCCTAACCTCCAACAGCAGAGAAAGGCTGATAATCACCTCAAATACGCACTCAGACCCAAACGGTGTGAATGTCATCGTGATATTAATGCGAATGCTGCTTCAGAAATGCTCACTGACAAATAAGAAAGATTTGCTAGCTTGAACAAACACACACACACACTCACACACACACACTCACACACACACACACACACGCGCGCGCGCACACACACACACGCACGCATACACGGCTGCTACAAACTGTAACAGCCAGAGGGTAACCAGGAAGCAAAATTATCATTTGGACAGTTCGACCCTCGCCTGACATGCAACCACATGCGCACACGTCTGCAGAGTCTTATGCATGCATGCCAGTCACTGGAGAGCACAAACACACGTGCGCACGTTTGTAGCCTCGTCAGCGCTTTAACCACTGAACAATGGCTGAAAGTCCAGCATCAGCTTGTTTTGGACTCTTCACCTGCGGGCCTGCAAGCGCACGTGGGTCTGAGCATGCGGGGCGAGCCTTCCCGAGCAACGACCTCCAAGCGTCAGGTCGCACCTCAGGGCCCACTCCAGGCCTGCTTAGGAACGGCACAAAGAGCCCCGCTCAAACTGTGTTGGCAGTTGCTGCCGAGCACTGTTGTTGGTGACAACACCAGTTCAAATGGGAAAGCTGGTCCAACCTGAAAGTCCTCCAGAGACCAATAAACCTCTCCCAGAGGAGCCGCACGTGGATTTCAAATCCTGCACCGTCTTTAGCGCGACTAAGAACATGCACATGTACTTTTGTTCCTCAAGGTTTTTGCAATGAGATCATCTCTGTTTAGTGTTCCGCTGCCACCTTGGTGTGTTTCCTGCGAAGACACCGATGTTTACACTAAACACACCTCTGGAGCCCAAAGAGCAAAGACACTGAAGCAGGTGAGAGGGGGAAAAAAAAGGAAGAAATGGCATGAAACCCTATCAGACAAACAAGGCTAACCTCACAATCAGCATTAGCGTCAGGAGGAACATTAGAACGTCCCACGTGTGCTGCCAAAACAGGTCTGACTCCACTCGAGCCCTGAAGGTCTGCTGTGGTATCTGGCACCAGGATGTTAGCGGCAGATCCCTTAAGGCCTCCTAGGATGGAGGTGGTGGGGGTGGGGGCCTCCGTGCGGCAGGCCTTGTTGGTCCAGCACATGAGATCCGGCTCCAGACTCAGATCTGGGGGACATAGAGGAGCAGGAGTCCACCTCCGGTCCTGCGTCACGCCAGCCGCCGCTAACGTGGCTCTGCCATCCGATTAGCGGTTTCGCGCCGACGGGCTTCAAAGCACAAACGCCCTGTTGTCAGCACCAAACTGATAAATAACTAATGAGCAACAGCCAGCGGGACGGTGACATCATCGGAGCGAGGTGATGAGATCACCCGACGCGGCTCATTTGGAGCCGTCTGATGGGACATCGATCACACCTGGCCGATCGATGGGCCCAGCCTTTTGTGATGAGATGTGAGAAATCAATACCGCTCACTAGGAACGGTTTGCCATCGCGCTCATCGGACATCTGTCGGGACGAGACGAAAGGGGAAAGAAAAAAGCATCCAGAAAAAGGAGAAGCCGCAAACGCAACCGTGCCGCCGCCGCACGTATGTGTTAACTTAATTGTAAGTTTTAAAACCGAGCTGCGGGGTGATCCTCAAATACGATTACTATAATAGATTTGATTAGCTTTTACTCCGAGGACACCGGTGAAATATGTGAGATAAAAACCGCGTCTGCTAAGCTAAACCACAAGAGTTGCTGCAGTTCCATGTCGAAACAAGAAGCAAAAGGTTGGACGCTTCACCAAGGTCCCCGTCACGTTCAGGAGATATCAGAGGCCACCTAAATATAATCCCTGATGTTAGGCTGGCAATCTGTTCCAGGAAGCATATGGCATTCAAAAAGAAGTAGGTCAACCATTAACCGGCCGGGACCAAAAACACTCTTCTTGCTCTCCTCCTCCTTCAGCCAGGAGACCGTCTGAGACATCACATGTCAAATAAAATGATCTGCATTTAAGCATAACACAAGATAAACACACCTCAAACTGTTTTTCGTGTCTGGGGCTAATGTGTCAGCGATCAGACAGATTTTTCACTGTTGCAGTGTCAATATTTAACCTGCTGCTGCTCCCTTTCTTTTTATTTTCTTGGCTGCCAGGCGTTCTACCTGCACAGGACAGCAGACAGTCGTCCAACCATCTGATTTTGCTCCTGGATAGTCGCCATTACTCCCCACTCCAGCTCTGCTTCTGGGAATTAAGATCAAACCTTTCTACCAGGTTTCACCAGATCACGCTTCCTGTCATGGGAATGAACCGCACGCTTTCAAGATGAGCTTTTTCGGTGACCCAGCTTCATCTTTTTGCCCCTCAGCTCTGAAGGGTTCAGAACATGGAAACTTTTCCTGAGTGCAGCCTTGCACAGACTCCGCTCCAGTCCTGCGGTTATTTTTAGCCTGCTGTTGGCCTCTTGGTAGTTTTTTCCTCCAGAGCTTCCTCTCCACGCCACCGTCCAGCGTGGACGCATGACCAGGTCTAGAATTTCTTCACCTGATCCGAACCCCTCCACCGTGGCGTCTCAGAAACCCTCCTCCACGTTCGTTAGAGGAGTAAAGATCTCACACTCCGGACCTTAGGGCCTGTAGGTCCAGAGTGTTGAGATCTTTCCTCCATAACGGAGCAGAACAGAAGCACAAACCGCTCAACATCATGCTAAAGCTAAGGCTAAAGTGCTCGCAGCAAAGCTAATGCATAACCCACACAGATGCTAGCGCAACATGGCCGACAAGCGAGGGGTTTGACCTTTGGCCCTGACGGAGGTCCGAGCTAGCACGGTGGGCCAGTTGCCACGCTAACCCAAACAAGAGAAGACCACCTCCTATTTCGTGTGTCATCCATACTGCAAGGTCAGACAGCGGCTGCGTCAGCCCTGGCAACCCTCACTCCGCCTCCAAAGGCTCCTTATCGCCGCACTCACACCCACTCTCCAAAACAGCATCGCTTTTCCTGATCGATACGGACGTAAAGGGCTGAAAATCACAATTTTAGGTAAATAAGATCTTGAAAATTAGAAATGGGAGCTATTTTTGATGAGGCGGTGTGATATCAACGCTCGTCAACACGAACGACTAGAAGGCACTGATCCCAGTGGCTGAAAAGAAGGAGAGCACATATTCCAAGAGCTGAAAGAAGCAATTTAACAACAGAAGAAAAAAAAAAGTCGTTGAATGGTAGGTATTGTCGGCGGCGTGTCTCCATGCAGGAGCCATCTATGACTGCTCACTTCAAGGACGCGGCTCACAGAACCGGGCTCGCTCACCACCGCTGCGCCTTCAAATCTGAAGGTCAGATCATGAAAACACTTTATTCCAGATAACAAAACCCAATCCATTCATCTAAGCTAGTGTTTTTGGTTAAAAGAAAAAAAAAAAAAGAATGTGAAGGATGAGACATGGAGGACGGGCCAGAGTTGGAATCCTCCGGAGGCCTGACTGGCCGGGCTCCTCTCAGCACAGCCACCTCACTTGGTTGCACTCTGGTCCCTCTGGGGGCCGACAGAATTATCTCCTGTATCAGAGCTGAGGCCGGTCCAAAGCCCCCCCCACACACACACACACACACACACACACACGCAGGACTCCATTTCACATGGCCAGATCCTCTGCGGCCTAGGAGACAGAGCCGCTCAGGCCGGCGTGTCAGCGGCACGGCCGTCCACCATTTTGTGCTCCTCAAGGTCTCCGGGTGTCCCGCTCCGGCCGCGTGGACGTGCCTCCGCTATCTGGTTACACAGATGGAAGCGTTTAACTTTAAGAGCAGAGACCTGAGCGTGCAGCTTCCTCCCTCTGCAGACTGTCACAGCAGTCAGCAAAAGCGAGATACCCCCCCCCCCCCCCCCCCCCCCCCCCCCCCCCCACCGCTCACTGCAAAGATGGCCTCCAAGAGCGAGGCTCTGCTGTTCCTCATCAGCTGAAGGCGACGTCCTCCAGATCCGAGGACGGCCGCTCCACACGTGGAGCTCGGAGGCTGGGTAATCAAAGACGGGTGACACAAAGGAGCAGCTTCAGCCGTTTTCTCTGCGTGGAAAACGGCTAAAAGACGACGCTCAGGCCAACCTTCCGCCATCACTTCACATTTCATCAAGCGCAGAGACTAATGAATCGCCTCAGGCGGGATTATTTTTGCAACGTTCAACCGAAAGCAACATGGAGACATATTTAGTTTCCTCAGGAGGAAGGGGGGGAAAAATCTCTCCGAGGAAGGATTTGATCAGACCCGATGGCGTGCTGGAACCTCCAGGACATGAAGATTCCTTCCGAAGTCCTGGGTTGCCGCGCACGAGCGAACGGCGGCGCGAGGACAGGCGCTGGAGAGAAACCAGGAAGTGCCTTTTTTTTTTTTTTTTCCCCCCACTAAGACAATTGCATCCAGGAAACCCAACATTCCACACAGCCGGGCTGAGTGTCTCTCCTAGGAAACCATTTCCTGGTGAAAATCAATCTGTGGAACCCTCCAAGTTGCCAGACAACCCGTGTGGACAACACCAAGGTCGCGGAGAGCCGCGCGGCTAATGCTCGACACTCTGGTGCCACTTCCTTCGCGCGGCGAGCTAAACCATCTTCCACTGAACCCTCTTATCTCCTTTCATCAGTTCAGCAGAAGGTTCTTCATAGCTTTAAAAAGAAACCACCACAGCGCTCACTTCCTCATCCAGCGGTTACTACGGTTACCAGTGCGGGGTGCACAATCTTTTTTTTTCTTCTTTTCGGTTAGTTGTCCTCCTCGGGGTCACCAGTCCGACCTCGTCAGGCAACAAGTCGGAGACAGGAAAGATGAGAGAGCCATCAATATTAACTCACCAGCGAGGCCTCCTTTCTGCGTTCTTAAATATTTAATCATCCTTGGAACGGCTCCGTTGCTCCGTAGGCCGAGCCAGAGCGGATCCCTTCTACAAGACCACTCCTGTTCCTGCTCAATGAGGGCCTTGTCCAGCCACACCGCCGTGGCTGCTGCCCGAGGAACGGGTGTCTCCAAAGAATCCCCTCCCCACCACCCGCGCCCCACCCCCCCAAACACTGGCGGCTTCAGGCCGACACAGTCGCTCCACTCAGTCCCTTTCAGACCAACCCTGAGCTTTTATCTCAGCGTTGAGGCACCTTCAACTCCAAAAGCTAGCAGTCGCTAGCGTAGCTCTGCTCTCCTGGAGAGGGACTTGTGAGTGTGATGTTTGGATGGAAAGCAGGGAGGAGGAACCAGTTCTGCAGACTTGTGATGTGGCAACTGACAAGAGAAACTGGAACAAGCCAAGCAGCAGTGGAGCAGCCACTTCCTGGTTCAAGCCTGACATGATGTCGCTCTGCAGCAGGACACGTTTAGCTCCAAAACCCCCCCCCAAAAAAACCCAAACTGGCCTGCCACCGAATCAAAACACAAAGTGTCCCACCCAGTGAGCCCAGGGAGGGGGTTCGTCGCTCCTCGTCGGCGTGCTTCGGCACAGCCGCTAGCGTAGCCGCGGCGGCAGGGCCGGGCTGCGTCTGGCCAGCCGTGCATCAAAGCGCCCACCGGAGCGTTCCGATTTGCTTTTGTGCGTCTTCCTGGCTGTCTCCTCTGCCCCAGGTAGAGGAGAACGGAGGAGTGCATCGCACAATGTGAGTGAGTGAATTAGAGGGAGGGAGGGTGGGCTGCACATGTGTGTGTGTGTGTGTGTGTGTGTGTGTGTGTGAAAGCATCAGTGAGTGATGGGCTTCAACACCACTTCCTTCCAGCCTTCAAACCATCACAGAGGTCTCTCTTGTTTAATCCTCTGTCCTCCCCGTTGAGCTTTTTGAGCATAATCCTGAAATACCTTGCAAAAATCCAGTTATGTAATGTCTTCCCCCCCCTTCCAAAAGTATCCTCCATCTCTGTCACCTTAAAGCCAAACTGCAGGAGCAGCGTGTGCTACATTTTTCCGAGAAGACGTCACACGAGAAACCACACACTTTTGATGTGATTAGTATTCGTCGCCACACAAATGTACTTTATCAGCTGCACATTTGGGCTGTGAAATCGCGATTATGTGCTGCCAGATACCGTTTCATATCCACTGGATGGATGAGCGCTGCTTAAATACGGTCCAATAATAGGCGAAGTGTGTTTAATTAATTACAACAAACTTGTTAATGTGGTTGTTAATAGGTGGGAAGAGACAGATAAACCCAGTTTGGCCCCTCTGGGTTGAACATGGGCTCCCACATGGCCCCCCGCTGAATGAATGGGATTGTTAGGATGATACCATATGTTTGCACAAACATCCACGTGCACATGTTTGCCGCACTTCCTTAAACGGTGCAGAGCTCCGTCATTTGATCAGATTACAAGATAGCGGAGCCCAGCGTGCCGCTCAGAGGCTGGGGCCCCAGCCCAGGGGACAGTTCCTCACCAGGGGCCTCCTGCTATCACACCTGGCTAGCAGAAGTGAAAGCGTTAGCACGCGGATTAGCTTCTGCTACAGCAGGAACAGGTTAGCGCCCCGGGTGACGCGCAGCACCGCCCGTCTGAGGCTTCACCCTCAACGGCAAACACCGCTGCCCCGCGTAAGCCTCCACCACGGGGCCCGTCTGAGGAACGTCCAGAACTCCAGCACGCCGGAACCCCCGCCGCCAGCCTGCTGCCATGCAAATTTGTTGACGGCTGCAGATCCCTATCTCACCCGGCCGGCTCCTGGAGAACCTGTTCGCCCTGCCTGGCCGGGGAGAAGGAACCGCGGCCACCATTTTGATTGCTCCTCTCTGCCCAGGCATTGTCGCAGCACTCTGTGTCAAGCTTACAGCCTCCTTGTCAGCAAGATTTCACAGTGTGGGCAGGGGAACTGCAGAGCAGACCACACACACACACACACACAGACACACACACAGTACAGCTTGAGAACACCCCTCCTTTGCTCTCCTGACAGGCTGGTCCACAAACACCGCCCAAATGACCGAAAGCTGGCCGAGGGCTGGACGTTTTGCACGGTTGCAGCGCCTCAGAGGCTGCTGGTGCAGGTGCTCTCAGGACAGCCACAATAAACCGCCACCGCCGGCTCCAAATAGAAAACCAACGCATCTAAACACAACACCAAGCATGAACGCAGACAATCATCTCGAGAGCTTCCTTATAGAAACCCTGGCAGCCCAAAAGGGCGCGTGTGCGTGTGCACGTGTGACCAAGTTGAACATTAACTGTCTGCATAGCCCAAAAACAGCCTGTTTTTTTTTTGTTGTTGTTGTTTGAGGGGTTTTTTTTGCGTTATGGCCATCGCTCTGGTGTCCCTCGCCTCAAAATCCATCTGCAAACATGTCTGTTTATGAATAAAAATCCACTGAGTGGAGTTTAAAACTCATCAGAAGTCCCCACAAAAGGGATCTGAGGCCGGGCTGCAGACTTCTTCTGCTTCCTGGCTGACTAAACTTTGAAAACAGCCAAAATGAGAAGCAGCAGAAGAAGAGGAAGCAGGAGGAGGAGAAGAAGAAGAAGAAGAAGCTGAAGAAGAAGAAGAAGAAGAAGAAGAAGAAGAAGGGAGGAGGAGGAGGAGGAGGAGGTGGTGGCTGACTGTTTCTTGAACACAACCTTTGTTCTGGCGTGAAGGATCCTGTCTGTCTGACTCCAGGGCTCTCCTCAGAGACTCATCTGCTTTCCTCCATTTTATGGTGGAGCTCTCACCAGCGTGACATACCTGACGTGACAGCAAATAAGACATCCGAGCGGCGCAGCGACCCAGCGGGGGGTGAAAAACCCACCATCCGACACCAAAACAGTCACCAACGGTTGAATAAAACCACAGCAAAACCGCATTTTACACGCATTTGAGCGCCATCAAGTGAAATATCTCCAACCCTGAGGAGATCCGACCAGCGATCGCGACCAGATTCGGTTTCCTTTATTTTAAAATTTAAAAAAAAAAGAAAAAGAAAAAAAGGACCAAGCAGCGTGTGAGAGAGATGGTACATGTAAATCCTCCTCGCACCGGCTCTCGTGTTGTGATTGTGACCGGACCTGGTGGCCGTGCCAGCTCCTCTAATGGAGGCTGCTTGGGAGAGAAGAGCAATCCGTGCAATGGCTCCTCCATGAAGCTAACGCGCAGCGGGGACGGGGACGCACGCAGCCGGGGCTCGCAATTCCCCTGACCAGACGTGTCAGAATAACAAAACACTCCTCTCTGGTGCCGCTGAAATCACGCAGGCGAGCCCCTCTCTTAAAAGGAAAAAAAAAACACACACACACACACACACACACACACACACACACGCACACACACACCACCGCGTCCATTTCCTTGTGTCACTTTGACAACAAACCGACGGGCGACATAGCGAGGACGCAAGGTAGGCTAGTTTAGGACATAAACTGGGGGAGCCAGAAGACCCACTTGACTTTGGCTGCACTGGAACCAGCCTGAGCGACCAGAATAAAAAGCCTGGCTCCCCACGACCATCTCCCCGAAGCTGGACCAGGACTAAAAAAGGAGAAGCGAGGTCAGTCCTTTCCAGGTCATTCACGAGGCTCTCTCCAAATTATATCCCATGATCTACCACGCCGACGTTCTCGCAGACCCTGCAAGCCCAGCCGAAATCTCATGGAAATATAGCACAAGAGAAGGAGATAGAAAGAAGAAAAAAAAACTCACTGCTACGATCTTCTCCTCGAGCGATCCTCCCCAAAAGTTGTCTTTCATGCGTGCGCCCGGTCGCTCTAATGGATGATCGCCATCTTTCCTGCTTCTCCTTTGCTGCAGCTGCAGATGACCTGAGATCCGTCTGTCTCTGAATAATGAGCAACCACACAGACAAGGAAGACAATCTGCAAAGCAGGCTACGGCTCCACACAAAGAAGTTTGGGAGACTAGCAAGCACCAGAGGGTGCGCAAGAGTTTGCGACGAGGCGAGGGAGCATCAGCGGCAGGATGGACAACGTCTGTGTCTGAGAAGCTCATCCTTCATGTGGACTGGAGTCACAAGACAGGACCAGCAGCACCTCGGAGCGGGTTCTGGCTGATTTGTGTAGGCTTTTCCATACTGCGTGCGCCACGTCATGGGGTTATCTGCAGTTCACTGTGGTGCTGATGGGGCTGCGAAACCATCTTAGGTGCTACAGAAAGATATTCAGACCAGACGGACGGATGGAAAGGTGGACAGATATGGAGTCAAATGTCTGATTGAAAAATAAAGTTTCCGCGGGGAGGGGAGGGGGAAATGGCTGGTGTGTGTTGTTATTACGCTGTTATTACACGCTCACGGTCGCTGCAGAGGTGGCGTCCGCCGGCTATTAACAAAAGAAGGACCCCCCCCCCAAAAAAAAACAAAAGGTCCTGATCAGATGTGTGTCAGTGGGGAGGGGGCACGGGGGGTCGGGGGTGGGGGGTCACATGGAAGAAATGGAACGGGGGGGGGGG
>BJFM01000436.1:359894-382645 GCA_016586285.1 Arothron firmamentum | reverse complement strand
ACACACACACACACACACACACACACACACACACACACACACACACACGTGCTGGGGCCATGATATGGCAAAGTCTGATCCTCCTCAGAGTGGGAGCCGAAAAACCGCCTTTCCTCTGCGTGCAGATTTGTGACTTTGCTGTTTCCTCTGTCCTCCAGTGCCACTCATGCATCCTCTGGCTTAAACACGTCACGGTATTACTCATAACACCCTAAACCAAAACCACACACACACACACACACACAAACTCTTGCCATTCTCTGCGTGTGTCCCGTGCACGCTTGTTCTGAGGTAGGAACGTTCTCCACGTTCCTGGGAACGCGCTAGCGCACAATAATGGGGAGATGGAGGTGCATCAGGAAAGATCGCACATCCTCCCAGACAAATCAGCATGTCGGCCGCTCGACTGAGACCAGAGGAAGACGGGAGGAGACGTATGACCTCACAGGTCTGCTTTCTCCATTGACGGGCATGCATCTCAGCCACCTGTCTCGGCTGATTTTTTTTTTTTTTTTTTTACTGCGACAGACAGTGAATAAATTGTCTGTACGGACGTCTCGCTCTCAGAGGTGAGCAACTCGCAATTAGTATGCGACAAAGACACCTCCACGTCGCCGCAAAACCTGAATGGAGAGAATGAAAGTTGGGAAAAATGTGTGTTTTTGGAGCCTTGGGAGAGAGGAGCTAATATGCATGTCAGTCAAGCCTGCTGACGGCAGATAAAAGCCGGCGACTCCGCAGTGCCTGGCGCTGACTCGGTTATTGGTGTGAACTGACTGGCCGGACGCCGTTTTCCGAGTCGGTGACCTCCAAACTGCGATTTATGCAGAGCAGCGGCGTGAGGGAGGAAGCAGCAGCGCTCCTCATTTGTCCGAGGCGTCATTCAAATCGGGGACTGGAGTGACACTTCAATTAACTCCCCGTCCCTACAAAGTTTACCTTGGTCTTCAGAACGCTGCAGTATTTCATCTCTTCCTGCAGGATTAGCCAATCATCTTTTCAATCTGGGAGCTGTCACGGCTGCAGCTGGCAGTCGTAATGGCAATCTATTCTTCCGCAAGTGAAGAGCTGCTTATCCCCCCGTTTTCCCAGCCTAAAGAGCAACAGTCTTCTCCTTTGTCCATCTTCCATCATCAAACTGACTTGTTGTCATCTTTTTATTCTCTCTCTGTTGTGCGTTTGTTACGTAAAAGTCAGTGTTTCAGAAGCTCCTCATTCTTTTCCAAAAACCGGAGCAGCTGCACGTTCTTACCACCCCCCCTCCCCCCCACCCACCACCCACCACCACCACCACCACCTCGTCAGATCTTGGAAACATACTGGTGAAAGTGGGTGTATTACGGGAGTAGCTGATGTGGACCAGTGGAAACTGACGGCGTTCCAAATGTTGCAGCTCTGGCCAGCGTCACCTCCATCTGCTTCTGGAAGAAAAGCGGCGACTCGGGAATGCGAGCACATGTCTGGAATTACGGTGCGCAGGCCACCGGCCCGCTGCGGTCGCCCCGGTGATGGCTGGCCGTGAGAGGCGCTGTCTGAACTGATCCACGGCAGGAAAATAGAAAGGTTTCACAGAGCTGACAGCAGATGATGGCGCAAGACTCATTCTGAGAAATGGAAACTCTGGAAGATACTCGACTAAAACTTCACGCTAGTTCACAGCAAAGTACAAGAGCCTGTTTGACATTTCATGATTTTCTGCATTGATTTGCCATAAAATGTGATCGGATCTTCATCTAAGTCGGAGCTATTGACCGATATAATCTGATCTTTCATTTCTTGACTGACATCGACCTTCAGACATCACTGAGCTGGTGACAAAAAAAACAGACGGAGACCTTTAGAGTTAATGAAGCTGAAAAAAAAAGCTAAGTGGAGTTGGTTGTTAGCATACCTGGAGTCATGTAAGCCATCAGAAACCACAGCCGGAGACCCCGGGTGAGAGCCAAAGACGTGCAGGCTTCACCCGAGCTGGCTAACGTCTGTGTTCGCGAGTCTGCAGCACAGAAAACGGTACGTCCGACATCGCCCTCCACCGCAGTGTTGGCAAATGATTTTGAGGACCGATGAAACTGCGTCTGGACTCTCTGGGAGAACACGCAGCACCACATCTGGCGCAAACGGGGCATGAAAGCCTCATCTCGACTGTGAAGTGCGGTGGTGGAAACAGCACCACTTGGGCCTGCTCTGCAGCGTCAGGGCCTGGCGGGCTTGCAGTCATTGAGGGGAAGATGAGCTCCCAAAAGCACCAAACGGTTCTTCAGGGTAATGAGAAAAGGCCGGGCCATCACCCAAGTCGGAGCCCGCGCCTCAACCCAGCAGAGATGCTAATAACAGAACAGTATCAGTTCAACCGTGGAGAAACGTCTCTTTTTCAGGCTGATCTGATTTCCGGAACTCCACCTCGTGTGTCCCCGTGTGACCCTCCGCGTCTGAAATCGGACGAGTTTCGGGGTAAAGCCGAGTCTAAAGCGGCGAAACTCTGAACGACCGGTGTGTTATTGTCCCGTCTGTGCCTTTTCTGCTGGCGTCAGCCGTAAAACACCCATACAGCACACGTCAACACACGTCAGAGAGAAACTTCCCTCTGCCTAAACATGTCCTGCAACAACAAGCTTAACTGCATGCTTAACGATGCAAACACAGCAGCTAGTTTTCCTCCCCTTAGCTTCTCCTCCGTCATTACGCCCTTTAGATTTGGCGTCCGTGGCCATGAAAACAAATCCAACGCCCTGTAAAGAAAAGGCACCTAATAAGAATATTTATACAGTCCGCCAAGGCACGCATGAATAAATATAATTGACTCGGGAAAACGACAGAAGGGAGAACATTCTGAGAGGAAGGAGGGAAAGAGGATTGTGTGCCGACATTCAGGTGTGGCGCTGCAGGAAGTAAAGCAGGAGGGAAATATTTACCAGGTGACCCTGAGCGTTGAAGGCTTTCATTCCCCGAGCCCTTGTTTGTTTCTGTGTCACACTTTCACTGATTGCCGCCCTCCTGCTGTTATCCATCAGGTTGTTTTTTTTTTGTTGGTTTTTTTTTACAAGCATCAGTTTAAAAGCGTGAAAGGTCATCTTTGAACCTCCAAACACAGCCTGGCCTGACCAGCCCTGCTCCACCTGCTGTTTGACTCTTGCACAGAGGTGGTATCTGGGCATCTGGACAGGGGGTGCGCAGATACCACGGCTCCAGGGTCCGCTGTCACCTCTTCATTACACTCCTAAACGGAGGAAACGGGGCCCTGGAAAGCCTTGGCCGTCTCCTTACAGTCTTCGACCGCTTCACGGGCATCAGTCATTTTCATTTTCCGAGCGCTAGGCAACAGCTTGGGGGAGGAGCCACGGCTGCTGATGGCCGAGTCAAGATTAGAGGAGTCTGTGTGTTAATAAAGCTTTGAAATTTGCATCACCTGACCTTTCCTAATAATGACTGTAAACAAGCCATGACCCTAACAGGCTAATTACGGTCTTCCAAGGCTAATTAAGTTCCGTTCTTCTGCAGGGGGCTGTTTGCTACCTTTTTCAGCAAACTCTTACAGGAGGACGCGGCTCTTTCGGCCGGGTCCCTTTAACGATTGCAAAGGTGCGTTTGAAGCAGGAACATCAGTGCAAAACGGCTGACGCGAGAGCCATGCTAATCCTAAATAGAACTCCGCCTCGGAGGGAAGAAGAACTAATGATCTGACAAGGACAAGCGTCTGAAGGCAAATCGCATTCCTGTTTTGACGGAAGCTCCATTTTTTTTTTTACTTCACCTGCGCCAACATGAACGCAGCGCAGCCAATCCTCTCCCTGACCTCCAGCTGACCCCCAGAATCTGATGCCATGCTCACGTTAGGTATAATTATGTCCCCCTTACAGGGCCAACGGTTTATTTAAAGAAATGTCTTGGATGAGCAGCTAAAAAACAAATATATTTTTAGCGGAGGGCTGAAGGTACTCATAAAACAGCCAATGACGGCGAAGCACTAAAGCCCAAATGGTGTGACCTTCGTACTGAAGCCAGCGGTGGAGCTGTTGTCCTGTAGCAGCCTTCTACGCCTGAGATTCACCAACCGTTGCCTTGTTTTTATCATCATTCACTTGTCAAACAAGTGTTCCCGGGACCCTGTTTCAAGCTCCTGAGCCGGATTTTAAGAGTCACCTCTTTCCAACGAGTATCAGTCTTCATCAGGTTAATGTACATAAGCTTAACACCTCTGACCTTCCTCCTGCCTAATGACCCTTGTCTTCACACCAGCGCCTCACGCCAGCGAGACAGAATAAACACCACCCTCGGCTGGCGGCTCTTCTGTCACTGGAATAGAGGTTACCTTGGCGCCATGATATCCGTCATCATCACGCGGCGTTAAATTCATCATGGCCGACGAGGCTGCAGAGGGAGGAACTGTGACGGGGGCTCCCTCTGGTGTGCTGGAGAACACACCGGGAGCTCCCAGCAGGAATGGGGCGGAAATATGTCTGCACCGTCCAGAGGTGACGGAGAATGATGCTAAATGTATAGTTCAGGTTGTTTATTGCTTTATTCAGGTATTTTAGTGTCCACCAACAGCCCAGAAACACCCACATTAGCTTGATTAAAGACTCTAAAGTGCTAATAAAAAAAACGGCAAGTGAAAGTCTATAAATAGGGTTTAAAAGCTGGGAGAGGAAAGCATAATAGTGACAAAATCGGTCATTTATTTATTTTCAAGAATCAGTTTTGGCAGTTAGGGCATAACTGAAGACAAGAAGTGGCAGAAACAACTGGAGGCCTGACCCAGCCGGCCGGAGGCTCCAGCCATGATGGAGCAGCTGAACTACAGCAGAGTGGAGCACGCTGGGTCAGGCTTGCATGGAGGAATAGTCAGAAGCAGATGGTTGCCTTGGTGTGGAGGCGCAGTGGAAATCCTCCCTACACCCTCCTGTGTGTGTGTGTGTGTGTGTGTGTGTGTGTGTGTGTGTCTGTGTGTGTGTGTGTGTGTTCACATCAGTCACACAAGCCCTTCCATGGAGGTCAGGTGACAGCAGTTCATTCAGTCATCAGCTCACTCTCTCTCTCTCTCTCTCTCTCTCTCTCTCTCTCTCTCTCACACACACACACACACACACACAAGTTGTCCCGGTGGTGCAGGCAGAAGCAGATTAGAAGCAGATTGTGATGCAGGATTTAAGGAGGGGGATGCAGGACGCTCTCACTCGCTCATGTAGAACATCCATGCAAACCAATTAAAAGATAAATAACTGTTTGATCCGACTGAGGTGTGTGTGAATATGATCTTCCTGTTGTTGGAAGATGGGCTCCTCAGGCTCTGATGAGCGAAGAGCTACAATCGCTCCAACTCACACAAGCGCAGGAGACTGTTGGCGCGTCCAGCCAGCAGCCAGCGCCTCCTCCGAGTCTGACTCCAACACGCTGATCCGCCTGATCGCATTGTTCCGCCACCTGTTTCCCACTCCTCTCCACGTTTCCTCTGTGTCATGTTGGGCTTCCTCTTCCTGCTTCTCGTCGTCGTGCTGCTCTCCTGGTTTGCCGGGACCGCGGCGTGAATAGCGCGAGCTCTCCCTACGTTTCTGTCAACATTTCCATTTTCTTCCCTCTCTGGCTGGTTCCTAATGTATTCTAACCCGCCGGTGGCCTCCAGCCAGCCTTGCTCTTATGTTCCTGAACAATGAAGAGGGAGGAGGTCCAGCGCGGCTCTGCTTGCTCTCTTTTTGCTCTCCTCATATTCCCTAATATGCTGCATTCCCATCTCGCCTTTCTTCTGTCCCCTCCCCTCCTCCTTTCATCCTCTCCCCAGCCCTCTGGGTGAGGTTGTCCAACCAGGATGTAACTAAATTCCCTCTCTGGAGAGAAGAAAGAGGCACATTACAGAGTTGTGACGCTTGACCACATGGAGGAAACTCTGGAAAAGGCCGTTATTTCTTCAAAACAACGCCGGGTGAATACGGCCAAATTTGTGCGAATCCCCCAACGTTCTGGCCGAGTTTGTGGCAGCTGGAGGTCAAATATGCTTCTGAAATAATCCCCGAGGCCTTCCACAAGATGTTGGCACGTTCACGGCTGCCGGGATTTCTGCCCCCATCCGGCCACGGGAGCATTAGCTCGGGCAACAAGGTCTGGCTCGCATTAGCGGGACGGTTTCAACGCGTTCCAAATGTGTGCAGCGGGAATGAGGTCGAGGCTGGGCGCAGGACGGCCCGGGAGCCCCAGCGCGCACTCTCCTCAATTATGCATTTAGTGGAAGTACAGAAGGTACCATTGTGAGGCAGATTTTGCGGCTCCGCGGCGGTTCGGGAGGCCGGTCGTGGAAAAGGAGGATGAGCGGGAGTTCCCGTCCATCAGCAGTCCCACGTGGTGTTCTTCCGCAAAATGAGACATTCGCAACTCTCTGCGCCTCGCCGGGATTCCACCCTGATTAAACCCAGGCGCACGGCCTGTGGAGTCAGCAGCGGGGTCCCGATCGTCGACGCCCCCTCGACCCCTCCGCCCCGCGCTCGGGCACCGGACCCTGCTGGCAGCTGTGATGAATGCTTCATCCTTCCCCGCTAAAAGCGCTGACTCATCAGCACACTTCAGCCGCATCCTTCCAGGGTGGGAGTGGCGGGACGGACGCCGCCGCCTCCAGATTGACTGCAGCCCCTGCGATGTGCGTCTAAGCAGCATTTCTGCCTCTGGCTTGAGGCAGTAAAGGCGTATTGATGTCACACGGCTGCGCTCTATAAGCTACGGTGTGTACATTTCGGTGCGTTTGATCTAATGAGGTAATCTCTGGATGCAAAAAGGTCCCCTGATCTTTTATTAAATGAACATCTTAAAAGCTGAGGCCGCTAAACTGGGAAAATCAGACCGCATGCATTCATGTCTACCTTTTTGAAGACGCAGCGACTGAAGGATGTGCGCAGGCGAGCGCCGGCGTGCACCCTCGCTGTGACATTTGGCGATGAAGGACGTTTTAGTTCTGCTCTGCTGCAGTGGCCTGATGGTCAATAACAGATTCATTTCCACCACAGCTCAGAGCGGGATGTGGTCATGAGCGCACGGGCAGCGTGTGTGTCCTTCACTTCCGTCTCTGGCAGTGATTACGGACATTTGAAATTCCGTGCCAGCTTGGAGAATGAGCGGAGGGATTACTCATCCGCCTCAGATATTGTGCTCCTTGGTGGTGCTTGGCTTTGCGGCTGACTTAATGAGAGGGGAAGGCTTTGTTGCTGCGAAACTTCTCTGTTCACCCTAAAGAGGAGGAAAGGTGCACCACAGAGAAGGAAATAAATGAGGTAACTCCTCTGCTGCATTACTCTGCATGTGAAAGGGAAAGACAACCAATCGCTGAGGGCGCCTCCTTATCTGCAGCCTGTCAGCAGACGGGCCGGACCGTTCGAGCCAAGGCCCAGACAATAAGAAACGCCCATGCAAACAGCGCGCTGCCAGGGTAACCTTTGTCACACGGTCGTTTATGGTTCTTCTCTCCGAGGACTGAGACTTCCCTTTCATTTCCTGGTTTCAAAGCAGGGCTGAGATGTTCTTGGCTTGAAGCAAAGAGGATGAGACGAGGAGGCAGGACGAGCGCCGTGGGACGAAGGCGAGATTACGGAGCGGGGAGGGGGCGCTGAGATTCAAGCCGAAGCACTGACCACACGCGGGGTTTTTAACGCCAGCGAGGAAATCTGTGAAATACCTCAGGCGTTGATTTAAAAGTCCCCAAAACATTAAGATCCTGCAAAGAAAATAAAGAGAGAAAAAACAAAAACCACAGTGAAAACACTAGTTCTCCAGTATGGAATTATCCCACACTCATCTTCTGAAGTCTGGCTGCAGCTCAGCTCAGGTAATTTCATGATGAAAGCATCTCATCAGCTGATGCACACGCAGGCAACGTCGGCCCCCGAGAAGAAATCGATCAAGCAAGCGCCTACAAAAAAGAGGCAGCAGAAGTGTGTAACCTGAAGGTGGGCTAACGGGAGCTGTGTGTTATTATGCTGTGAAACTGGGGGGAATAAAGGGATGGTGCAGACGGCAGCGCAGCCGCCTCCTTGGTGCAGCAGAAAGGCAGATTTTCACGCTGGCGTGTCTGATGACGGCGGCGATGATGAAGTACGGAGGACCTGTGGTCTCCAGAGTTCTTAGCGACTTGTATCAAAGTTCCCTCTCGGCTCTGATGTGATTGGACGCCCAGTTAATTGCGGAGGTCACGGATGGATGGGGGGAAACGGAGCTTTTTCCTTGGAGGCCACAAAAACTAGATCACTCAGACGGAGACAGCATCATTAAAAGCAAATTTGATATAAAAATAATCAGGACTGATTGTGGGCGCGTCTTTGTCCTCTGTCGGAGAGCCTAATCAAAAGATTACATTTATTTAATCTAAAAGTGACTTGAGAAAGTATTAATATCATAAAGGTGCAGCAGAGAAGGCCCCTTTAGACTTCTGCAAAGGTCAAAACAAAAGGACACGTCGTATGTTTACTGCTAGCTAGCCAGGTTTTGCCAGCTGCAACAGGAAAATGAAAACCATCCAGAACATTGGGTGAAACCAAAGTGCCAGAGCCGAGGAAGTGGCTTTAAATAGGAGCCACAATCAGACACAGGTGGAGACAGTTGGGTGACAAGGTCAGCAAAGGGCGGAGAGAAGACACCGGGAGATACCAACACAGACAAAAACGGGGGAGGACTAGAAATGACCTTGTCATGGACTAGATCTGGAGTCTGGAGATGTGTCCTCCTTTTCTTAACAGGCATTTGAAGGTTTTATGGTTCCATCAGCACAGATGGGTATCAGAGGTCCTCCATCTTTGCTGCCATTCATGAGGGGGGATTAAAAGAAATGCTTTTGGCTTTGATGTTGGTGCTCAGCGTCTGCGTCGAAAAAGAAAACTGACTTTGTTTGAATAGATCGCGGAATCGAGGGGCTGAAATTAAAATGGTGACAGCGGCCAACTTTTGTGCGAGTGGTATTTTTCATTCACTGAAGGCTCCATGGACCGTTGAGATCAGCAACGTTGGGATTTGAACGTTGTCAATCACCGGTACCCTGCAGGGGTACAGAGTGCATCGTTCTGAGTGGGCCTTATCTTTAAAAACCTTGGCTCATTTGATGGGCCTGAAGACAAAGGAAGCTCTGTGGAGCAGATCTCCAGCTTGGTTCATGCGTGCGGTCCGTGGCAGATGTGGATGCAGCTGTGTTCAGAGAGCTGTCGGAGACGTTCGCTGAAGCCACATTTGCCCTCTGTGCTGCTGGCCGGAGGCGAAACCCAGCGTTATCCTCCTCAAAGCGCAAAGTGGAAAGACCCGGCGGAGCCCTTCTGGAAACGTCTGCAGAAGCGGCGGAAGCTAGCTGCTGTCGGATGGGAAGCGAACTGTTGGCGGCAGCTGCGACGTGCGCGGAGCGACCTGGAGCCCGGCCGTGTTTTCGGAGGCGCTCTTGCGGCCAGACTTGCGCATTCCTTTCCAGAGAAAGGTTGCTGTTGGTGCCAGGGTGAGCTGGAGTAACAGATGGTTGCTGGAGCGAGCCGCCTGGCCTTTTCTCGTCCCTCTCCTTCATTTCCTCGCTCCCTCTCTCCTCACAATAACCCCTCTTGCTGTTCTCATGGTAACACTATCTGCCAAGTCTGAAGGATTGGATGTTTTATAGGACACATGAGCTCAGCATTGTGCCGGAGCTGCTCCCACCTTCTCTCCACTGCCTTTGTCTCTCCTTCCCTCTCCGTCTCGGTTTTCTTTCTTCCTCCCCACGAGCCCAACGTCGCTCCATCTCCTTCATCTGTCTCCACCTTTCCTCCACTCATCCATCAGTGCGGCTCGCTGAGACAGCCGTCAACCCACTTTCTTGTGTATCGTCCAGAGATCCCGAGCACGTATCATTCGGCACCTTTGAGTCAAAATTCTGCTGTCATCCACGCATCTGCTGCCTTTTTGCTCTTATCTTTAACCTCTGGATCTACTGTGTCACACTCACTGAGGTGTCCCGATACTCTTATCTCAACTCTGGATATTATCTCCCCATAGAACGTCCTCCTCCTCCAGTGGAACCCATGTTTTTCGCCCTCATTTACATGTCCGTGTCCACGTCCACCCACGCTCAGGGCCTCCAGGCAGACCTTCAGAGAAGGAGGCGATGCTCCAGATGAGGAGCAGATCGAGAGGTGTGACGGAAACGCAGCAGATTCTGGACATTTGTGTGTCTAATGAGGGACAGACACACGGGCCCAGACCCAGACAGACGGGGAAGGAAGGGCAGGAACTCAGACCATCTGTGCCACATCGCTAGAAGAAGAAAGCCAACCATCCCCAATCTCTACGCAACGAACGCGGGGCCACACACGCGCTGCCGAGCCTTCCCGCATCAAAGAGGAAATTCAAAGCAGGCGAGTTTAACAAGGGGAAGTCGGCTCTCTGCGTCTCGCCATCTTTTCATCCACAAGGTGAGTTCTGCCTCTTCCCTCTTCCCCTCTCGCTTCCCTCCGACGGTATTGTAAATGGAACGAGTGTGGTTGCATTGCTGTATTACGGCGGGATAAAGTATCTGTGCTGGTAATCTTCCGTGGATTAATGGCTTCTTCTTTATCTGCTGCGGCTGCTCCGCTCAGATGTCTGGCCGGGCCAGGAGCCTCCTGCTGGAATACTAATGACAGACAGACAGACAGCTTCAGCCCTCCCTGTCCCCCAGCTTCAGCCCAGCCCACAGGACTCCGTGTGTGTGTGTGTGTGTGTGTGTGTGACAGAACGGAGGCACATATGTGTGTGTGTCGTCAGAGAGGGCAGACAAGGAGACTGTGTGCGTGCTGGTGTGTTGTCACCCCCAAGACCCGGTTGTCTCCTTTCTGCGGTGGTGGCTGTCCTCCGCGTCCTGCTTTGCATACAGGAGGGGCCAAGCCAGGATGGGGGGGTGGGCAGCAACGGAGGAACCAGGATCCCCAGGATGTGAGCAGGGAGGAGGAGGAGATACAGCAGATTAATAGAAGGAAATAAAGCAGCGCGATGATGTGAAGGAACAGAAGGGGGGGAAATAGAAATGGAAATTGAAGAGATCCCATCCAGCGGACCTGCACCCCCCCGACAGATTCTCATTCCGCAGTAAATAACTCACTCTAGCGCTTCACCTATTGTTGTGGCGCCAAAGCTCTGGTTCCATTTCCTCCGCAAGGTCACGTTTTTTTTCCACAGACTGTGGGTTGAGCAGATCTGGGCCTTCACCGAGAGGGAGAGGGCCAGCACTCACCACCATCTGCTTCTTCAGTGACGGAAGAAAAGAAGAGGAGGAGGAGGAAGAGGAGGAGGTGGAGCTGACAGACCAGCACCATGTCCCAGCGACCGGCCACGCTGACGTGAGCAGGACGACCCAGAGCCAGTTGTAATGTTCCTGTGGCCAGTGGTGTGGTGCATTATGGGTAATTGATATCTGGCTTAGATGGTGATTATTATTCCAAATCTCCTCTCCCACACAGGCCGGCGTTATCTTCACCAGGAAGTAACCAGGCCGCTGGACCAATCAGAAGCTCCCACTTGACCTTTGCTGGCCGACCCCGAATCAGGTTGGACAGCACAGATGCATATTTGGGCGAAAGAAACTCGACAA
Organism: Arothron firmamentum; assembly: GCA_016586285.1. Lineage (NCBI taxonomy): Eukaryota > Metazoa > Chordata > Actinopteri > Tetraodontiformes > Tetraodontidae > Arothron > Arothron firmamentum. The sequence continues at coordinate 371,094 of BJFM01000436.1, read as the reverse complement.
AAGTGATGAAAAGACAGGCTCATTCTGCGGGGAAGAGGCCACATTTCCAAGCTTTCTTCCTGTAATTGTGTGGGCTGTTTGCAGACAGGCGCAGACGCTCGTTTCCCCATTACCACAGCTCCACTCTTTGGCCTTGCAGCTGTTCTCTCCGGTGGGTCGTGGACATCGGCTGCTCGCTTTGGAGCTCGTTAACGGAGTGTGTGTTTGTGTGTGTTTGTGTGTGTGTTTGTGTGTGTTTGTGTGTGTGTGCGGTGCGGACGCATCTGCGAGACGGTTCCCCTGGTGCCCCACATTTCCCATGAGGCTTTGTCTTCGTCTTCCCTGCAGTTAACCTTCTCCTCCTCCTTGTCCTCTCTTTGTCTGGCTCCTTTCCTTCTCCCCGACTTCCTGAAGCAAACGTTTCCTGTCTGGGCCCAAACAACTTCTCCGCCCGCTTTCATCTCACTTGAAGTGATAATGAGTCTGATTGCACCGCGTTGCGTTTGAACGACGCTTTAGTCGTTCCAATCGGAGAATTAGAAAAGGAGGCACGCGTCCTGGTTTTGGGTGCGCTCGGGCCGGGCAGACAGCATGTCCTCCTCATGTGCTGGGATGGCAAACCTCCCCGAGCCGGGGACATCAAATTTAGACACCACTGAGCTGGAGCAGGTGCACCGCCACAAGCCTGATGATTGCTGCTAGTTAACACTTCCACAGTTGTTTGTCCTGGTGTGACGAGGACTGGGACGGACGGACGGGTCCGATCGGACTGGTCTCACTGAAAAAAGCTTCATTCTGGAAACAGCTTTTCTATTAAAATTATAATAAAAAAGATCATTGGCAGTGGACGTCATGTATGTTTTTGGGAAGAAGAGGAAAAAAAGGCTCTCTCTCTCTTTCTCTCTCTCGTCTGTGTGTGTGTGTGTGTGTGTGTGTGTGTGTGTGTGTGTGTGTGTGTGTGCACCCTGGAGCTCTTTGTGCCTTTTTGATGGACTCGGCCTTTGTTGCCTCTCTACATGTCACAAACACCTGCACACACCCACGTATCAGCTCTGGATGCCCAGTCGAGTCCCCGTCAAACCTTTATTACGTCCTAAAAAGCAACTTGCTTTGAAATCGCGTCCAAGCATTTTAAGAGATTTTTATGTCTTCAAATCGTCTCAGTAGTTTACATGGAAATGTCCCCACAGGAATAGTGACTCGTCCAGTATGTTCCCACATCCGCCACTAAACAAGGACACACACACACACACACACACACACACACACACACACACACACACACACACACACACACACACACACACACACACGTAGGCAGCTGCCATTGGCTGGATGGCGGGTCCCCTCCTGTCCCCGTCCCCGCTCGCCTGCAGCTGCTGGCCAGTCTGTCAGGTCTCCGGCATCATGCCATCAGAGACGGTGCGTCCTGGCGCCACCATGTGGTGACCGCAGGTCCTGCATCATGGCCTCTCCTCCACAGGCAGCAGCAGGGGCACTGAAGGAAGCTCCAAATGTGCTCAAACTGCGGCTGCAGGAGTTAAAAATGGCAAAAAAAAAAAAAAAAAGCTCCCTCCTGAACCTTTGGGCTGACTGTCCTAAACTTTAAATATCAACTATACCATTTAGCATGATCATTTTTCTCAGATTTAAAGGTTCAAACTTGATCACTGGAAAATTGTGTGGGAATGGGAGAAGAAAGACGAGAGAACCAGCGCAGAGCAGCAGGTGAAACGGGGCCGAGGTGAAAGGTCCAAGGGGGCTTGAAAGCGGGTCACGGCGGGGTTACACTCGGTTCAGCGAGCACTTGTCACGCAGGTCCGGACCTCATTAAGGGAATTGTCTGGGAATCGTCAGCCTCTTTAACCACGGTCATGTCACCTGTCTTTGGAAAACAGTTGATTTATTACCGGGTCTTTCAGGAAGGTCAGAACACGCCGACAAAAGAAAAACACCATCCCGAACTGGGTCTTACTCTTCAACACCCAAATCTCCTGTAGAATAGAGGGGTTCTTCTACTCTGGGCTACATCAGTGAGTATTATCGAGCTTTGGGGGGAGATTTCTCTTCCCTGCGATTTTAAAGAGGGAGAGGTATCAATTGGGAGCTGATGTCAGGCTGATGCAACGTTTCTGCCCGTAGTGAAGGTAAACGCTGGACGCTGCCATGTTTCTGGACAAATAAGTGCTTACAGAGGTCATTTTGCAGAGGTCACATGGACCACTGATCTGTGCAACCAATAGAAATAGACTTTTATAACGCACCTAAATCTCTTTAATCTTATGCTTTGTTGTGCAACTCCAAGTGTTTCTCAAACAGAATGGAAAAAGAATGTTTTCTTACATTTTTAATGTCATACATTCAAGACTGTATCCGTTGGCAATAAATAGAATAAAACATCTGAATGTAATACAATATAACCTCTCTTAAAAAAGTTATTCAAGGAACTTTAGCGTAGGAAAAATAGTATTTACAGAAAGGGGAATATACAGAGGTCATATAGACATTCATGGATCTGCAGGTGCACAGCACTGTTCCCAAAACCCCAGAGATAAAACAGCTGCCAGCCATCAGAGACACACATTGAGGATGATGCTACAGCTGTGCTGACAGTAATTTCCTGGTCAGACAGCATAAACAGGAGAGAACATCCTGGGAACCGTCCTGCAGCGAGCTACAGGGCTGGAAGAAGTCTGATTGAAATGATTTCAACAGAAGAGTTGAAGACCTGAAGTCACCAAACTGTGAATCAGAGATGACTTTGAGGTGAAAAGGCACTACGGGCGGGAGGCTGACTAGTCCGTCTTCTTGCAGCTGCCTGGCTCCCGGTTTTCTGACTCGTCTTTGGCTTTGAGCGCTTGTCCCTTGACAGGACTGGGCGCGCCGGCTGCTCCGTTTTTACTGGACCCTTTGGCTGCACCGCTTGCGCTTCTGTCGGCGCACCCTTCAGTTTCCTCACGAGTGAGGGCGGCGTAGGGGGAGTAGCCGGCGAAGAGCGTTTTGTAGATGGCAGCTTCGATGGCGGCAAACGGTGATGTGGAGGAGCCCGTCAGCGTCATCCTCGACTGGGAGCAAACGCAGTAATTAACAAAGAGGAAGTGTTGCTAAAGCCAGTTAGCACATCTAAGATGATAAACACTTGACATTAGAACTATGAGGATTTTTGACCAGTAATAAATCAGTTGACAACTATAAAGCCCCATGTGGTAACTTTATTGGCCAAATCTGCAGTTCCGCTCGGGGCTGCAGAGATTTACATTAACTGTTAGCTAATTAATTATCACAGCAGGCAGCTGTTTCAGCTAAGCCTTCAAATCCCAGCGCGCACTAGCGCCTAACAGAGAGCAGACAAAATACATGTGACAAGCTGATGTGAAGCTTGTTTAAGTCTCATTAAAGAGTGGTTCATTTTAAGGTATTAAATATGCGTTTGTGGGAAGTGATTTTGGCACTGGAGATATCGACCAGGCCTCTGAAATGTCACCGAATCGATGTTTACTCGACAGGTCAGAGCAGAGAGGATCTGGGCTGAGAGAAGACAAAAAAGATTTATCTGTGTCTCCGTCAAGAGCTAAAGTTTCCCAGGGAAGAGAAGGGGATGATGCAAGCTGATGAAAATGATGCAAAAGCCCAGGCCCTGTGGGTAATACTGAGCTAATGTGAGTCACATCAGCTAAAACTTCAAAACAGGGCAGGGAGGGAGGTCATGTGGAAGACGTGACACCACAGATACGAAGCCAAGCTGCATATTTGCTACTCCCGATCCTCCCGATTCTTATCCTCTCCTTCATTCTAGGTGAAATTTTAAGACGTTTCAAAGAAGTCGGCGGCACGTAACGGCAGCAGACTGACCTTATTGACGACGGTGAAGACGGTGTAGATGAGCATCAGGTGGCGCATCTGCAGAGGCAGGTAGTTTGTCTTCTGCAGAGCAAACAGCACCGCGCCGATCAGGGTGATCTTAGTGGGGCTTTAAATTAAAGACATGCAGTTATTGCACATGACAGAAGTGTGTGTTTAAATAAAACATTACAAGGATGAGGAAAATGTGTGCGGTAATACCACCAAAATTGCTCTTGAACACTCACTAGGACATTTTGAGGAGCTCGTTGGTCTCCGGTTTCCATACACCTCGTACAAGCTGCTCAAAATTCCTGATCAAACCACCTCCAGCACCTGTCAATGGGTAAAAAAATGAAAGATTCCAGTGAAGCTGAGGTTAAAAACACCACTGTATTAACATATTAGGCTTAATGTGAATGAGATTTCCTTAAATAGGATCAGACCTCTGGCCCACCCGATGGCAATCATGACCAGCAGGCTGTCTTTGTATTTGCTGTGGGCCTGCGTGACCCCGCTGAGCACCTTCCACGTTCGGGTGACTTCCTTCATTCCTGACAGCACCAGCTTGAGAGGCAGGAGGGTAGCACAGGAGAACACCAGGTCCATGGGGCAGTAAAACACCAGGTACCTGTCAGGATGTAGGTAAATGTCTCACATCTCCAGCAGATGGCACTGTGGTGTCGTTCTGTAACGTGGTGTAATTACGGGTTTCACCAGCAGAGGGAGCCAAAGCACAATTTTAACCAACAGTTGATTCACAATTACCTCTAAAAATGTAATATTTTTCATTAGAGAATAAAAGGTGACGAGGTCTGCATTAATCCATCAGATATTCACCAGATTATGGATGCCAGTAGGACGTTGGTGCTGTTGGACAAAGGTGCCACGAGTGGCTCAGCCAGCATGATCCCAGACAGCACGGCTCCGCCGAAACAGAAGAGCATGGAGCTGAACCAGCAGGCTAATGGGCTGACTCTGGAGACCTCAAGAGCTCCTGCACAAGTACAGAGGAGTACTTACATGAGTAGGAGGAATGCTTACATGACACATGTTGATGTGAATCCCTGCACTACAATGATGGCAGATGATGGACAAGACTTCTGATAAAAGATTAAGAGGCTGTGTATAAAGAGGGAATTGCAGCTTGACACCACGCCCTCTGACATTTCTCCAAATCCAAACTGCTGAATAAATATTAACTAGATGACAGTAAAACATGCTGATTTGTGCCTCTAGGTCTAAAGTACAGGGCCAAGGAGTGGCCTGACCAGTCTGGTACACATCCACTGAACACTCCTTCAGGGTTAACGCCCATGAACAAACACACCGATTATCATCGCTCTGACCGAATCGGCATAATATACATGTCTACCTTCACCTACAGACGGACAGCGCCTGAGCCATCTGCTCAGAGTCACCACAGGACCAAAGTAATCTGAGGATTACACACAGATTATGGGCTCCTGGAGAGGCTGGATTTATAGTTCGATCTTCCTCCCCTGCAGACTATCAACGGATAGATGCTCCTGCCTCTTTTTCTCTGCCTCACACAGCACCGAGCAAAATAAAAGATTCATTTCTGCTAATTACAACCTGAAGGTATGTTTGTTATCTGGACATGCACGTCACGCTGTCCTTGCCCCGGCTCTTTTTTGTGGCATAATGAGTTCCAGATAAGGTGTTATCATGGTGTCAACGTGCACACATGCCTCCCCTGACCCAGATGAAAACTTCAGTCAAAGCGGCCTGCAGCTTCCTCAGTGAAACAGACTCGTCAAATTTAAAAGCCAAACACTATTCAAACATGAACAGGAAATAAAAAAAAACAGGAAGTGACTGTGTTGTTTTCAAAGGCTCGTGTTTTTGCAGTTTTACTGTAATGTAAACAAGCTGTGGATTGAATTAGAACAGCTTGCATGTGTGCAACCACGCCACAACCTGCAGCAAGTGTTATATGCACGTTTCCTGCAGTCTGTGGAACTCTTGTGGGCTCTGCTGCTTCACAGCTGTTGCTTACAACTCGCATGTAACCTGCAATGTGCACTTGAAATCTAGCTGAGCTGAAGCCGTTAGAAAAAGAGGATGTTGACGACAACAATGCAACGGGAAATTAGCGTCTTTTCTGACCTGCGAGACCGCCTGACTGGATGACTCTTGACCCACATACAGTTCACAGTGATGGTAAACACGGTTTAAAACCTAATCAGCAGAAATGTGCATCCCAGGAAAGATGTTTGCAGCAGTGCAGACACCACAGCTGTCATACTGTGGTTGGATTATCTGATGTTCTGGCAGACAGCATCTGATTTCTCCTTTCAGAGGATGATAACCAAGTAACCGTCTTCCGACTTTCACTTTTGTGTGAAAGCAAATAATTACTCTTTCAGACAAATGAAGAGCACGTGGACTTTAGTTGACTTTAAGTTTGCCAGCTTCGTTCCTGCGTCAGAACAGTGAGTTTTCACTTGCCTAAACTTGCAGTTGGGACATTCATCCACTCTCCTGAAGCCAGGCTATCCACCCACCTCTCCTGAACCTGGTTAACTTGAGATGATCTTCACTTGCCCTCTCCCTGTCCTGCTCAGACCTCTACAATCCTTTCAAACCCTTAAATAAATGCAAGGTAAACAACGGTGCCAGTAGAATAAACCTGCCTCCTTCCTGGCTGAAGGTTTGGGATGGTTGTTAAGACGCCCTTGAACTGTTATTTTTAGGAAAACAGTATGTTTGAGAGTGCTGAGTGGCACCATGACAAAAGTATATCCTCTGATGGGGCACAAAAGCAGGAAAGAAAAAAGGAAAAGATTATTTGCATTCCTTTCCTTTCTGGGAAAGCAGAAGCTGCCCAACTTGCTCCTTAAGTGTTTGAATCCTGACGTTTACCTCATGTTGACAAGGACAAACACTGGAAATCGTTCACTGACCTCCAGCATGCGGTTTCAAATGTTTTCAAAGTCCAGTCTCTGTTTGAGCTACACATGGACTGGGTAGATGTGAACAGAGGACAAGGGGTGAAGGGGTCAGATTCTTTACAAGGCAAGTTCCAAAATAGACTTGAGAGCTCCAGCCGGGAGACTACAATGGCCGGTGAGCGTGTTCTCCTGCAGCGCCTGTGCAGTAAAAGTCCACCTGTCCCTGAAGAAGCCATCTCAGCGGCATAAAACAGCTGGATCTGTGCCTGCTATTGATCTGGTGATCGGCTGGTCTGCTGGAAGGGTTTTAGTTTTAGCTTCCTTTTACTGTGCTTTGTTCACAATTGAAAAGAATTGTAAATGCAAACATACAGAATCATTATGCTCTATCAAAATAGCAAACGCTTGTCTTTATTGTTATAAAAACTAAGTGCCTGAGGTATTTAGATGTAACAGAGGCTTGAAATAACTGACCACAGCGAGTCCACAGATTTACAATAAACTCATGCACACTTCATGTGAAACATTTAGAAAAATAATAATAAAACTCTGGAGAGGGTTATGGATTTTAAACGCTATCAGGTAACGGTAAAGTTAAGGATGCGTGGCAAAGGTTTCAAGTTAAGATAGCACTAAAAAGTGAAAAAGAGAAGTTATTCATGCTGAAAACCCTTTAGAAAGCTTGCATGGTGGCTGGAGGAACTTGTGTCTTCGACCTTACCTGGCTGCTCCCGCAGAGCCATGACGGACATGATATAGTGCGCCATGTCAAAGTATGGAAACATGGACAAGTTTGCCAGCCCGTGGGACAATTCGTCCAAGTGCAGCACCTCCAACAAATTCATTATTTACTGAGTGATTTCAAAAGCTGTTGGGAGTCAAACCCGTGTTGTTAATCCCAGTTAAGAGTTCAGAGTGCAGAAAAGTCAACGGTCCAGTTCAGAGCATCTGAGCAGACCGTCGCTATGATCCGCCGTCCGTCCGCCACCGACACTAAAGTCCGGGGTAAACCGCTGCCAAGTTGCTCACAGTTGCGGAGATGACTTTAGGGACCGGCGGCCAGCAGACCAGTACCAACAGAGGATGGTTAGACTATGCTGTCCCCATCAAAGAGGCTGTCATCGGCGCATACGTGGGATTCCTCTTCTGTCTTCCGCCATACCAGCGATGGGGCGGGTGCACCCACAGCGGCTTTGTGATTGGTCAGCCTGTACCAAGGCCAGCCAATCAGCTGTCAGAATGTGGCTTCGCGAGGCGACGCTACAAAATTTGCAAACGCAGCCCGACCGCCGTTTATGTCTGGAAAACACCATCAAACATCGACTTAATATCCAAAAAGCTGAGAAAATACCACCATTTTGAGAGAAAATTAACAGAAATTCGGGACAACAAAAAGAAACCATATAGCAAGTGTATATAACCAAAACTTTTAAGTTTCACATCAAAGGCAAGAGGCTTTGATCATAAATGGCATTGATCATAAAGCAACCTAACATTGTATTACTACTGCCCATATTATGTACTGTATATAGTATCTGGATCTAGAATGCATCATTTAGATATAGCGTCAGAAACTTAAATAAATTACAATAAAAGCTGAAAGGCGTATGTTTTTAAAAAATATTTGCCCAACAGACATGAATTGCTGACCCATCAAAGTGAAGTTATGGGTCAGTGTAAAATGGTCCATGTTTCTAGTGATAATAACCGCTATTGTGACTCACAGCTCATTTTCTTGAGCAGTGTAGCAACATCGATGTTGTTGGTTTGTTGGTCCTACAAGTAGGACTCCTGGCGGTGACTTTACACTAGTAAAGTCTTTATTGACTAATCTTAATGAGATTAAATTATTCTCTTGCTGCAGTTTGTTTTAGCATTTACAGTCTTTGCCAAAATCCTTCAAACTGAAATTTAAATGATAATTTAAAAAAAATCACCAAATAAAATGAAGCAAACGCATTTATAGACATTGGCCACTAGATGTCAGAAGTGTACCATTCACAGAATGGCACAGTTCTGAATTGAATACACGCGAATGGATATTCGTGACCAGCCAGGTCATTAGCACACTAATGGCCCACAAGGGCTTTATTTTCAAGCTCTGCTGCCAACTAGTTTAGAACTGAAGAAGCCTTCTGGAGAGAAGGTGAAACGTCTTCAAGATCAACCTTTCTAAGTCCAGTTGCCTACAAAGATCTAACCTTGGATATTCGTGTGTATTCATGTGTTGTCATTATCACATTCCTTTTGTTGTTTGTTTTTTTAAACGAGATAATGAGGTAGAAACTGTTATTAACACTGTCAGACGAGAATACGTGTTTTTAGAATTCAGTAAAAACAGAAACGCCTATCTTTCTCTCTTCCTAGAGAGAAATTGCAGCAATAAAAGTTTCAGTTATAACTGTACAATAAACGTCAAGATGGCAATTCGTTTGCTTCCTGCGAAATAATAGCATCATTCATTGATGAAAACAATATGTGAGCTTTAAAAATTGTTCTATGACTTCTCTGCGAATGTGGACTGATTGATTCAGAATAAACTGTGTGATGATGTAATCCCTGAAACGAGCGTCATCATGAAACTCCACATGAGACCACTCCCATGTTTATTTTGCTAGATGAGGTCGGTGTGCCAGCTTGTTAAAACCTGTCACTTTCACATGTCGTCACTGGAACCAGTGCATCGTCGGTGGCTGCATTGTCTGCTGTCGTCCAGCTTTGGTGTGTCCACCGCTGACCTTCAGGTTCAAGGCTGAATGCCTATCAATACTTTCAACACACACATGCACACACACCCCTTCATCATTTAAACAGTCTTCATCAGCATTCTCCCAGTGGTGCAGGATTAGACTGTCAGCACCGCCGACAGCAAGTGGGACGGCCTCTCATTCTTTGCATTTCTGGGGCCCATCTGAAAGGCCCAGAGGCTAAAACTGGGGGACTGAAAACAACTGGATTCTTTATTCAATTATGTCTGCGGTTAGCAGGCCTGTCACCCGTGCATGTGCCTCCCACAGCTGAAACCTCAGGGTGCTGTCTTCTCAGGGAGGAGTGAGGCAGAATGACAGAACACAGTTTTATAGCCCTGAAATAGCTCTGTTGTGTTCATGCTAAAAACACTTAAATAATTGAAGGAAAAACACCATAGGAGAGGGTGCTGAAGTGATTTCAAATGCTTGCACATTTCCTATTGAATGTGATGGGAGTAGATAGACGTCTTTGACCTCTAGGTAATCGTCTCTGGTTGCTTGTCTGTGGTCACTTTGCTCCTTTTGCATTATAGAAGCGTTAAAAGCCCTAGTCATTTAACAACTTCGTGCAGCGCGCATTTAGTTGGCGAAACTCAACAAGCTACAACAAGAGCCTGTGACGTCATGAGAAGACTCGTCGTCAGGGCAGGAGGACGGCAGATCCCCAGGAACCGAGGAAATACCGTACAGCCTCGTCCAGCCCCGCCGCCGTGTAGCCATAGTGAGCTAAACATCTTTGTTTACATCCATCTCCGACCTGGTGACTCTGACAGGGCAAACCTGAATCCCCAGCAACACAGTTTAAAACAGGAACCCAGCCCAAAGGTCTCTGGAGCAGGCTGGGGCATTTTTGTGGTTAGCGCCGTGACACCAGCATGGCTACGGCTGTTTAAAGACCACGGCTGGGACGCTAATATCGGACCTGCTACATCCGTCTGTTCATTTCAACGATCACACGCCAAGGTCACAAGGAGCCAGTTCCTCCTCCATCCCCTCATGGCTACGCTGAATTAAACTTTCTTAAGCACTTCCAATCTGACAAATGTTTATCTGAGCCACTTTATTAAGGATTATTACACAACAGACAAGCTGAGCCGCAAATATGAAGAAATATCCCTTGATCAGATACCGACGCCAGACAAAACAGTTGTTACTATAAATTCCGGAATGTCTGATCTGAACTTCAGGCTTCTGTCATAGTAATTTTGAAAAATGCTCAAGTTATTGTGTTGGTAAAACAGCAAGGGTAACTTCTGATGTTATCAAGGGTTGTTGCTGCAGGCTGAACGCAACCACACGGAGCCTGGCAGTGTGTGGTGTTTCAAACGTCGCCATGGTGACCGTGGCGCGTTTAATTTTGGGTTAAACCACAGAGCATGTGACTTCATCTTTAGATGCAGAAAGCAGCTCCATTTATTGTTTGTTAGATGAACAGAAGTGTCACAGTAATATTTGATCACTTTTTAATGTTTCCCACCATTCGTGCAGGGACATGACACTGATCATTTAATGCTGTTGCCTATAGAGGTGGGAGACCACAAATCTGGAGTTGGGCATGTGGGACAATGGAGGCTCCAACACATTAAGGTCAGCGAGTGAGTCAGCTTGTTGATTTCCGCCTCCGGAAACTCAATTTATGTGGGACATCAGCTGCCTTTGGGTCTGGCTGGAAAAACCTCACACCCTGGAGACCTTTCCAGTCTTTTCGGCTGCCAA
>BJFM01000436.1:303601-350299 GCA_016586285.1 Arothron firmamentum | reverse complement strand
CCCCCCCCCCCCCCCCCCACACACACACACACACACACACAATTGTTAAGACCGTTTTAGAGCAGAGCATGAACAATGTTGATGATGGTGATTAAAATTCGGTGATAATCATGGCTCTAATGATGATTACAGCCGTCTCCACGCAATTGAGACGCGTGGAAGCTGATTTGAATGCAGATGAAAAACACTCATCCGCACTCTTCTCTGTGTGAAACAGGGCTACAGGAAACAGGAAACATGTTTACCAGGCACGACAACATCCAAGGGCACAAATAAAGAGGTTTTTTTTTTTTAAATTTCCTGATTTGCAAATAATTCCCCACACTTGTGCACAGTTAACCTTCCATGTTGAATTTAACGTGTTTATGCAACTTTCCTCTCTCAACGGGAAGTGATTTAAAAGTGCCAGGCAGGTTTGAGGGGAAGCAAGTCCAATTACAGTCCTGTTCTCATATTTGCTTTGCTTCTTTTTCTACATATTCCTTTGTGACAGAATAATTTGGCAGAATTGAAAGTGTGTTATTATGGCTTCAGGAGGAATCCAATTCACCATGTGTGAAAGCAGCGGCCTTGTGAGCGATTGGGCAGAGCAGCGTGGCGCTAAGTGGAGTAACAAGAAGAGACATATTCACACGAACACGACTCCAAGATCCGAATCAGCTGCAGAGATGAAGCGACCCTTGGCGGTGCAGACCGATGCACAACGGTCGGATCTCTTCGGGTGAAGAGAGGCGTATGTGCATCACATCCCAGCTCCTGTCTGCTCCACCGGTGCCCAAACCATCGCTGCATCTATCCAGAGTAACTCCGACATCTGTGAACACTTGATGCAGGTAATTACCTGCTGCCTGGAGGAAGGGAAAGCGCGTAAATCTACTGTTGTAGCAGAGAGGTGCAAGGCTGCGTTTGTTACAAGTCGATACCTCAGGGCTGCGAGTTAATGCAGTGAGGTGATCAATACAAACTGGTCAAGGAAGCAGATAAATAAAAACAGCAATGTTTGCAGTGTGACGCAGCATGGTTGCCCGCAGCCACCGCCCGACCCCTGCCCTCCACAGCAGACACACGGCAGGGATGTAAAAGCTCAGCAATCTGCAACTAAAAGGAGAAGTGGAGCCAGCCCAAAATGTGTTGTTTTTATCACTCTTCTGCAGCCCAGAGTTGTTTGAGATCTTGACATGGGGTTTTGACAGGCTGAAAATATCACCGTCTTGTTTACAGAGCGTTGGTCCCACTTTATCGCTCGCTCTCCCGTCTAATTCCATTTCTGGAATCCCACTGTGTCTACGTGAAGCCGCAGATGTAACGAGCTGAGATTAAGAAGCTCATCACAGACAGGGGTTTTTTCTCCCCCTCAACACATCTGCTGCTTTAATTACACACGAGTCGGCCTTTCTCCTGCTAACTGCTTTCATGTCTTTGTCTTGACACCCAAGCTTGTGTTTCTTATATGATTTGTCTTAAACTGTAATCTAATTAGTTTTAAGTTAACATGTAGAAATAAATTTTTTTTTAAAAAGGTGGATTTTTTGTAGAGGACAAGTGGTGCCCGATTCTTGGATTTTAACACCCTGGGATTGTGGGTGATGCAGCCATTTTCCCTAAAATCCTGAAATCCATTTTTCTAAAATATGGTTTAAAAAGTGTATGCCATTCAAAGGATATATATTATTTTCCTCAAATTCAAGATTCTTGTTTTAAGGCTACTTTGAATGTTTATAACATCATGGTTCAATTTCACAAAAAGTAAAGTTCCGTGGCTGACTTCCACAATGATGTTTGAGTCTAAAATTACAGTGTCGGGATCTGACTCCATGAACATTACATAATGTGATAAATAAACAAGTCAAAATGGCCAGAGAGGACCATTTAGGGTTTTTGATAAGTGTACCTTTTGACTCTGTTCCAGGAGTTAGGCTGAGAAATCTTCACGTCTTCTCGTTGTCAAGGTCAATGGAATCAAAGTAAAGTCTTACACAATTAAGCATGAACATCCAAACACATTTAGCAAGAGTGTCCTCACAGACATGCGCATGTGAGGGACAAAGAGGGCTGGTCAGTCTTCTGAATTCAAAATTCTGGAGCATTTGACCTGATATAGAGACACGCTGCCCTCCAGAAGGTCAACAGAGGGTGAAGCATGGAGGCAAACAGTAGGGGGAGGTGAAGTCTGCAGAGAACTTGTGTCTGGGAACCAGGTATGATTCACACACTACTCACCACCATGCGGCTCAGTTCCATACGGAGCCTGAGGCGCTGCGCTGCGAGGGGGGGCTTTAATGGGAGCCCTTTGAGTGTTTGTGAGTGAGAGTTAAAAAAGCCTCTTGTGATCCAACAACTCAGTGTTTCTCTGGTTCCTTCTGACTAATCAAGGGCTCACCATTCCATTCATTAACCCTTTTGTTCATCTGAAAAAAAGAAAGAAGCAGCTGAATGAGATATCCGCATAATTTAAACTGAAGACTCGTGATTTCAACGGTCCCTCTGACGCAGCAGGTCACTTTCACGGCAGGGGGCAATTGCTCATGATCTGACGCTACGTTTGTGTCAGTAACAAGTAAATAGTTGTGGGCGGTTGTCATCATCCAGTTAAGCAGCTGTTTGGAGCGCCACAGCAGCCCAGTGACAGGGTTGGCTGCAGCATTCACACAGCAGGCCCGTAAATGTGGACCTTTAATGAGCAAGAAAAGAAAAAGTTGCGCTTTGATTTTCCACTTTGATTCTCAGAATGCAGCAGGTGCAAAGGAAGCAAAACACAAACCAGACGGGACGTATAGCAAGCGTAGGGTGATTACTCAGCCTGTTCTTGTCTGCCAGTCGTGTTAACCTGGAGAAGTGTCACTGAGCAGGTGAATCCGCAGCGCTGACAACGATCAATTTTCTGGGAAACCTGTGAGGCAGACTGCAGGGTAATGCGACACCGAAATATTTGTGATCTCGTGAAACGAGATACGGAAGTTCCCTGACACATAGCTGACATCATTCCTGTTAGAACACACACCATGTTTGATATGGTGGGGAAAACATTCGGATTGGTTGAGCAGGTAAGCCCTCATGTTCCTGATTGTTTAGATCTCATTTAAATGATTCACCACTTCAGTTGCAGTTAATGTTTTGTTTCTCAGCAGCCAAAAAGCAGTAGCCTAAACGCTCAACCAACACCGACGTGTGGTTTTCCTTTGGTTTTCTTCTGTATACAGCTGAACATGCTGCAGTGCAGTCATCTCTAAGGTTTTGTTGACTTTGGCTGACTGCTTGTCAACTACCTGAAGAAGGTTCATTCTCCTGAAGTTAACTGAAGTTCAGGAACCTATGGCTGAGGTATCTGTAGAGGCTTAATTACATAGCCGAACATCAATATCTTTGTATGCTTAAAGCTGCAAAAATCCCTCTGTGTGAAACTTTGTTATTTGAAGCAAATAATTTTTAGTTTTCAAAAAGAAAACCAGACAAAGAACTTCTGTTAAGAGCTTCTGTTAAGAGCTTTAGATTAAGGGAAGTGAATCAGATCATTGTTGGCTTTATTGCACATTTCTAAGGGTGTTTATCCGGCAGCTAAGATGAGCTTCTGCAGGACAAAACTTGTTTTTACATCATATCATTCCATGCATTGATGAAATCATTAAAAACGTGAAGAACGCCGACAGAATCACGGTGCCCCAAGCAAGACAGTTTGTGATTTGTGGTCTGGTTTGACAAGGCTGGATTTCACCATCTCATAAGGCACCAACCCATGAGCAGCTTTCTGCAACTTCACATGAGAAAAAGTGCATGTAGACTTTATGACAACTGATAACTTAAAATAAATGATGGAAAGCTACAAGTCTTGGTTTATTGGAATTTTTTGAGCCCATCATGATCCCATGAACTCACAGATTCCCTCTGTGTCCAACCATGATAGTGGAGTCTGACCTGGGCATCTGCAGACACCTAATACATCTGCCAGATGGCTGTGTGCTTGTGTGCGTGCGTGTGTGCGTGTGCGTGTGTGTGTGTGTGTGTGTGTGTTCTGTAAGTATTCCAACAGAGCAGCAGCAGCACAATTCCAGGACAAACAGGTCAACGATGTGCATTAGGTAGTGATATTAGCAGAGCGCATCTGAGCCAGATGAACTGCCAATCACAAACTGACCAGCTGGTGTGTGTCTGTGCCACCGCCTGACCACCTGCAGCTCCACACTCTCCAACATGTAGTAGCATTTTACTCCTCATCTGGAAACAATTGCTGAAAAATTACCAACTGTTTAATGTAAAGGTTGCTTTGCTAAGTTAATTTCCTCATATTGACTGTTTCATGCTTAAGAAATAGAATCTGGTTACTTCATGTTACTGCAATTATATTTGTTCTTGTTCATTTTATAATATTGTGATCATACAAAAGTTTGTAAGTTAACTTTCCATCTTCTGAGCAGACATGACTTTTCTAGACTTCTGCGTCCAAGAACACAAATTTAAAGCCCCTATTAAATCTTGCTTAAATCAATCTTTAAGAATGTGCAATGCCTCATCCTGTATTTTTGGGAAAAATTAAGGAGCGATTACGTAAGAAATTCCCCCCGACTTTCTAAAGAAGGGATGTGTGCGCGTCATAATCAGAGTAAACCTGCAGGGGCAGGTAGAGGAATGCAGCGACGGAGACAGTGTGTGATAGAAAGTATAAAGAGTGGGTTTATTTACTGTTTGACAGTGTGTGTGTGTGTGTGTGTGTGTGTGTGTGTGTGTGTGTGTGTGTGTGTGTGTGTGTGTGTGTGTGTGTGTGTGTGTGTTAGCGCTAGGCGCGGCTCTGTCTTGCGTTATCTTTGCATTCCTGACTGCACCTACTCTTCTCCATGTCTGCCATGGCAACGCCAAAGAGAAAAGGCTCTAAATCTGACACCCTCCTCTCCCTCTGAGACATGCATGATTAGGTCCTGCTGCCCGGCTCTCAGAGGCACAGTTACACACGTGAGGAAGGGGGCTTGAATTTCCAGGTTTTAAGATGGACTGCCTGGAGAGAAGAAAGTGGGTCCTGAGGGGGGCGGTTCACTCGTGGCGTTTCCGACAGGCAGTAAACAGGCTGAGTGCGTGCAGGAGTTCAGTGCCTTTCATCTTTTATTTTCAGGCGCTGGTTGAACATTTGAACTTTAATTTTTGGGCATTTTTCAGCAGAAGGAGGGGGGTTGAATTTCAGATGGGGGGTGGGGGGTCCAGTGTTAAAGCTATCCCTCACATGTGGGCCAAATGCAAACAAATTCCTTTTGGTGTCCTGACAGGATATCTTTTATTGGGCCTCCTGTGGTGATGGAAAGTTGCACACGGGAGCAGAAAGAGACCCGAGCGGCTCCATACCTGGTTTGTCAATTAGTGCAAATAAACAGCGAGCGGGCCGAGGCCTGGCTGGAGGAGATCTGCTAATGTGCAAAGGATAATTAATATTCTTTCTTTTGAAATATGCAGGACTGGGACAGCCTTTTTGCTATCTAATATATCACTCCTCCTTTTAAGATAAAGAAAATCCTACATTTCGAAATTGAGCGGCATTGTGCAGCAGAGGAGCTCCTCTGACTATCAGAGGTTTTTTTTTATAACATTCATCTTTTGCAAATTGGATTTAGAGGGGAAATTATGATACTGCTGGACTTGAGTAATGCCTTTGATAGCCACGATCCTATCTCTTTACATTAAAACCATCTCCTCTCCTCTCGGAAATGAATTGAAAACGATTGTACCTTTAATAATTCACTGAAGCTGGAGGCAGTGGGTATAGCACACGTATGGCAGTTAGAATACTCTGGACATAAAGATCTGTGTACAGAGTATGTAAAATAATAGATAAATCTTTATCAGCATTCAGCAGATATTCCATGTTTTTGGATTGCAGAATCTTTGCAGATGTGTCATCATGCAGAAATCCTATTTCAACATCCTGGTGCAGTTTATGACTGCTCTCCAGCAGCATCCATGCGCCGCAGCGTGAGGATCGCTCTCTAGCTCCTCTGCAGCACTCAGCAGCACGTCAACAAACTGCCAATTCATCAGTGCGCAGAGCGTGGCGGGTCGGCCTGGTTGACGCTCAGAGGCTCCGCTTCCCTTCATAATTTAAGGCAGCATTATAAAAACCATGAGCAACTTTGACGGGACGCACGAAACGCAGGCCGACAACTGCGGCCTCTGCAGCAGCAGCAGCTCAGCATGCAGGCTGATGGTATTCATAATTTACCGTGCTCATTTATAGATATTGTCCGGCTGAGCGCGAATCAGTGCAGAATATGGATATTCCCTGAATCTATACTCCCACTCTGCTGAGCTGCTTTCATTTGACTCCGTGCAGGATGGACGTTTGATGTCAGTGTGCCTTCAGAAGAAAGGCTTCAGGTCACTTCCCTGCTTGTGTAACGGCACAGCACAACCAACAATACCATTCTTGGCCTAAATACACAAGCAGCCTTCCAGACGAGGCATTCCCCTTCCTGAATGATCACTGTGCTGCGCCAGCTAAACAGGAAAATGTGTGAAGTGGAATCATGACCTGCTCCCTGTTCCCAAAAATACATGCAGGACTAAAAAACTCTAAACCCAGTTGGGACCACTTTGAGGTTCCATCAATTCAACAGGTTGCCCTGATAATGGAATTGCATTTCCTGGCTGATGTGTGTTTAATGCGGCGCCTTTGTTAATTGTCTCTGCACTGCAATAAATCCGCATTTGGACTTCAGGAATTTAACAGTCTATGAACTTGGTAAATAGCTGTGCAGCAAAATCTCTCCTCATAGCAGGGAATATTCCAGAACCTGCAATAAAAGAATAATTTAGCAACTTGTGTTTTTTTTTTTTAATTAAATGCCTAAAATGAATGGAGGAGAGCAAACACTGACACTAATTTAGGAAAGAAGTAAAAATAGACATGAGAAGGAAAGGCAACTCTGTTTAAGGCCTGGCAGTTTGATCAGATGAAGGACAAAGAGGAGGTTGCTGAGCCAGAAGAAGTCAAGAATGATGAATAAAAAAGAAAAAGAGGTTCTGGAGGGAGTGGATATAGGAAATCTAGAGATGAAGGCCATAAGTATCACTTCTTCACCCAATCTCTTCCTCAACATCTATTCTTCCCAGTCAGCTCCTGCCTTCTGATACTTTAGCCTGTTCTCTCTCCGCCATTTAACTGAAGTAAAAGGGCTCTGCTCTCCTGTTCATGTCAATCCTGCCTATTTACTAATAAGTCACATTTAAACCCACTCTGCCTTTGCCTCCTGCGTGGATCGTCAAATTCAAACATAACTCAAAATGTATCTGTCTGGGTACCACGCTGATGTGGAACATGTGAATAATAATATGATGATAAAGTTTAATTCAGGCTTTGATCTCAGGTTTATGCTATAATGTTTGGCTTTGAAGATTACCATGGCATAAGGCTTTGAAAATTATTTGTAAAAAATTCAACCTGTCAGTAGTAAAACATGTAACCTCTCTGCCTGCGTCATTCATGGGGAAATACAGTGGCGTGTATTAATTATTCCCTGTAAGTGTTATGCTCCAACCAAGCAATATAACTCTAAAAGTTGCAAAAAACGCAGTACGGGTAACTCCAGAGGACACGTAT
Source organism: Arothron firmamentum (assembly GCA_016586285.1). NCBI lineage: Eukaryota > Metazoa > Chordata > Actinopteri > Tetraodontiformes > Tetraodontidae > Arothron > Arothron firmamentum. The sequence goes on along the minus strand of BJFM01000436.1, from coordinate 342,723 downwards.
AAACTGATCCTGAGCCGAAGGTGCTTGACCGCCTTCCCAAAATGTCTCTTCAAACTGACCTACGTGAATATGTTGGACCTCAGCTGCAATCAGTTAAACAAGCTGCCAGACAACTTTGGAAGCCTCGCGGCTCTCACGCGGCTGGATCTACGCAGCAACAAGCTGCAGTCCCTGCCCCCATCTATTGGCAAATTGTCTCGACTCACCTACCTCAACGTGTCCAACAACTTCTTAACTTCAGAAGGTTTGCCCCCCTCGCTGGGCTCTCTTACCAGCCTGAAGACTCTCAACCTGGGGCTGAACAAATTAGACAGTTTGCCTCCCACCTTGGAAGCCTTACAAGGCCTCGAAGAGTTGAAACTGTTTTACAACAAATTTGTCGTTTTGCCAGAATTTTTGAAAGGTTTGAGCAGCCTCACTAAGGTGGACTTTAAAGGCAATCCTCTGCTCAAGGACCAGGGAATGTATGAGGATGTCACAGAGGAACCAGAACCAGAAGACAAAGGCATCCTGGTCCATGAGAGCATGCTGTGTAGAAGGTGCCTGAAAAAATGCAGAGGACTGTGCACTGAAGTAGAGCCTGGAGAAGATGTAAGGGAGGTGGCAAAGACGAGAACCTATCCTGGACTGATGGTGCCAAACTCTGTGGCTAAACTCAATCAAGATCAGTGGAGAATAAAGCAGAGCTGAGCTGTATCATAACTGAACATTTCTGTGTAATTCTGCAAAATCAGCAAGAAATTGCTGCTGCTGCATTTTGGTGACATCAGAAGTGTCGCTCAGATAACAGGGCTAATCTCTCCAGATGACTGCCTTCATCAAACACAGCGGCTGTGTTCGTCACTCAGCTCAGCCCCTCTCCTTTTGCTGCCTGTAATGGAAACCAGCAGGGGGTCCCGCCAGGCTCATCAACAGCACCAGTGTTTTTTCTATAGCTCTTATCACCCCGACCACGGTGAACAGGAGCGGCCCCAACCGCACCCACGGAAGCACATCTTCCACACATTTATTGATTAAGATGGAACCTTTTCTGAATAAACTTTCACAATCAGATGTTCCATCCTTTAATTAAAACCTTCTGACCTTCAAAGTTCAAAGTGGCCTGCCTGAAGGCTCAATCTAGACCAGTAAATACAAAATTTAAGTAATTATAATTTATGCAAACCACTATGTCAATTAAAAGGCAACAATACTGTCAAACTGGTATAAGAATTTGCTATTCTCAAAATAAAAAAATAAATATATATATAACCAAAAGACATCAGCGTGGCTGACTGGATAGCTCCCACCACCTCTTCAGACTGATGGTGATAATAGTTAATTATTCTTCCAGAGGTTTGCGGTGGGGACCGAGCTCAGTCAGGTCGTCCACCGTCTCCGCTGGGGTGGCCGACAGAGGACCGGGGTGGCCGACAGAGGACCAGGCCGGAGCTCCGCCCCGCTCCTTGTTCCCCCCGCACGCAGCTCCACCTCTGCTCAGTGCAGCAGCGGCAGCGGCAGCGGGGAGACCGCGCAGCCTCCTCGGTCACTTCACCGTCTCATGCGTGCCCGGCTGAGCCCGGAGGCGTACCTGCTGCTCCCGGACTCTTGAGGACACTCACGGCCCGGTTGTTTCTGGCCGTTTTTCGGTTTGTTTTTGTTTTGTTTTTTTTTATTTCTCCGGGAGGGCTTCAGTGTTGCCAGGCAAAGCCCGAGCAGGTAAGCACTCAGCGCGGATAACCTTGCTCCAGCCTCCCCGTATTGTCCTGCAGTCGTTTGTTTTTAATTCCACCACTTTGCTAACACAGATTTAGCCATGCTGCTGAATTTACTGTTGATTTGCTGGGTGAACAGAATGAATGTCACTGAACAGGACAGACTGTCTTTGACTCGTCTTGAAAGTATTTGTCTCGGCGAGACGAGTGAGCAAAATAATAGTAATGATATGCTAAACCGTGTTTGCGACGTGTGTGAAATAATGCGTCCCTGACAGGGAGCGACTACATAAAAGTTCCAACTTTAATGTAGTCTTCAAAACTTTAGGGTTTTTTGGTTTTTTTTGGCGGAAATCGCCCCCGAGTATCGACAGAACAGGTTGCCCCCCTCAGATGATGAATGAATGGGCTGCGTGAGTGCGCCAGGCCGGCGGGACGAATGCTGCTCCCCGAATCGTTTGTGCTCCTGGTGGGGACTTCACCCACTGACCTGCATATCGGACCTCATTATTTTGCATATGACTCACTGGAGAAACATGCAAGCATCGCGGTCATTCAAGCAGTAACCGCTGGCTGGTCTCTGGAGGGGCGGGTTTCTTGTTGCCTCTACCGGTGTTGGTGTAGTTTAAGCAGCTGTTGTTGCTGATAAGCCCCGCTACCCTTTAACCTTTAGTCACTCTGGTTGTAGGTCTTTTGTATATGTGCCCATTCTCAAATAGATTGCAGATTTAAAACAGCAGTGATTAAAACTGCTTTGTGTTTGCAGGATGTCTGTAATTTCCAAATCAGACTAATATCTTTGTGGAGCTGGTCGCCCACTTTGACCAGTCTGAATTCTGTGTGTGGTTGAACAGTTAGGCGTGTGTTATTGGGAGTGGGAAATGTTGAACCTTGAGCTTGAGAAGGTGTGGGGGAATGCAGACGGCAGGGTCCACCTCTGTTCAAACAAGTCAAACATGCGAACGGGCTGACGAGGAAATCTACTCTGAATTGCATCTTGATGAGAATAATTCAGATTAACTTTGCATGCGTGTGTTTCTCAGTGAGACAGGAAACAAAGCGTTGGGTGACAGCCTCCGAGACGCGGTCCTGGCCTGCAGTCAGGATTGCCTCAGAAGCGGCGTGATGTCTTTTCTCGATATGACTCATGCAAAAATACCATGAGAGGGCAGCACACCATTTCCTCTGCTGTCACTGTAACGGCTAAACAAACAGCCAGCAAGCACACACTTTCCTCAGAAATTAGTCAGAGAGGACAAAAGACTAATGTCGACATGCATTATGTCCACCAACAGGAAATTTAATTCTTAGAAAAATGTAGCCATTAATTAGCATTAGTTTCAACAGGCTTGCAGTACTTTTGTCAGTGATGAAGTTGGGAATTAAAGTCAGACAAAACCACATTTCAGCTACCAGGAACCATACTTTTATTGTTTAAACAAATGTACCCCTCTTTCCTGTCCTCCTTTATGTTGCCTTCTCTCAATAATGAGTCTAGGTGGTGGGCTAATGTTACACTGTCACCTTGTTGAGAGACAATTAAAGTTGTGTAAAGAACATAACGAGCAACAGCCAGATCCAAGGAAACAAATGAAACGGTGTTGATTCTCTCACTGTCAGTCCAGTTAAACAGGACACACAGGGGGGGAAGGAGGTGTGTGTGTGGGAGAGAGAGAGACTCGGTTTGTTTGTTAGACATGGAGGGCACACATGTGGAGTGGGAGGTGTGTGTGTGTGTGCAGCGGGGGGAAGGGAGGTTGTTTTGGGTGTGAGATTCACCCTAGTGAGACTTGCGCCTTTAGACATTCCTGGCATTCCGACCTCCGGGATGCTTGGGACTCCTCTGTCTTCTCCCTGTACGTCGGGGGCTGTTGAGGGCTTTTATGTTGGAAGCCTCTCACCAGCAGGCCCTGGATGAACAGAAACCACATACCCTCTAATTTAGGAGGCCATGGGAAGGAGCAGGACAGACAGCAGGTCCTCCTGAGTTACATCCACAAGTGCCATTTAAATCTGTCTCGGGACTTTCAGAGACACTTGTCACCCTTGACTTTCTCATCAGCTAAACATTTTTATTGGATGTGGGGTTTGAATTTTAACAGAAGATGCAAATGTCTGCCACAAACAGATTATATGCTTTCTTTAAAATATCTCAACCTCTGTACATCTTTACAGATTTCTTTTCAATTAAGTCAGAAAATTTAAACAGTGCAGGTACATACAGAATTGTTATAATTAAACTATCTACAGACAAAAATGGTTCTGTATACAGAGAAATAACTGTTCAGATGACACTGAACTACATTATTTTTTTCTTTTTTCCCTTCTATGTGCCACAATCATCATCTTGTGACGTTTCCACCCCCTGTGGGGCAGCCATGGCGGTTCATCCTGTGTCTGCGGCTTCGGCCGGCAGCTACTTCTGACAAAAAAACCCCACACATCTGAGATAAACAAAGATGTCAGCTTGCAGTGATTTTGCTGAACATGTGTGGAAACCTGGTTCCTGCAAGAACTGCTTCCACCCACTGAGCGCACACCGCAAGACTGCCGGCGGCCTCGGGGGCAGCGCGCCCACCACATGCTCCAGGGGCAGCCAGGGAGGCGATGAAGAAGCTGGCCTGACTTCGCCTTCGCCCTACACCAAGCCAACAATCGCTGTCAAACCCACCATGATGAGCCTCGACAATGATTCCATGACTGATGTCAACATGAACATTGAGCAGGTGAGTCTTTTAAATGTTTATTTCAGTTCTTTAAAACGTGTTACAAGCCAGCTATTTAAGTATGAACTCATTGTTTGGGTTACAGGAGAACCCAAAGAGCCCCGTGGGGCGCCTGGGTCTGAAGAAGCTCTTGGGCCTGTCGTCTCTCTACATTGACAGCAATAGCTGCAACAAAGCTGCTCTCAAAAGCCCCGAAAAGCAAAAGGATTTCAACAACCCCCTTCCTGTGGCTTCCTTACCCCCAAATATGCTGCCTAAAGACCCCGTGATCATCAGCAATATTTTTGTCACGCAGGAGGAGGGCAGAGGTTCTCAGAGTTTCAGGAAGAATCCCAGCGAAGATGCTGGTAAGCAGCAGAATGCAAGCCCCACAAGAACCAGAAGCACTTACAATGAGGCTGGAGTGACGAGAACAAACTCTCAGGAGTCCCGCCAGCCATCTGTGGAGATACCCTTTTCTGTGGATATAGCCCCCTCCAGCCCGGCTGCAGCTCACAGCAATGATATCAGTGTGGTGAGTGCTTCTGCCATCACAACTTCCCCCTCCAGGGCCAGTATGGACACCAGTAACACCAGCATGACACCACCCCAGCTCTCCTCTCCCACCCTCTCCAAACAGACCAGCTTTTCAGACTCCTCTTGCTCTTATCGTAGCAGCACAGACTCACTTCCTGGGGAAGATAGGATGGGAGGAAGGCAAGTCGAGTCAGGGAGTCCACGGAGACCACCAGATGTGGGTGGCTCACGGTCGGTTCCCACTTCTCCTAATGGGCCGCTTAATTCGGAGCCTATTTATGCGGAAAGCACCAAGAAAAAGCGCAAAGCACAAGAAAATGAAGCGCAGCCTGTGGCGGAGTCTCCAAACCAAACAAAGGGCTCCTCCCAGGGCTCGGAGCTTGAGATCAGCGAGGCACAACGGGCCACGATCACCGTGATGGCTGCTCACCTGGAGGAGAACAAAAGGACCGTCTACCTGAGCAGCCCAGATTCGGCCATCAGCACCCGGTGCCACTTCAGCCCTTCAGTGTGTAAAGACCCCGGCAGCCCGGCCTTCCGCTGGCCCAGCCCTAGCCACAGCTCACCCTCCCTGACCTCCGAGGCAAGCCTTTCCCCAACTTCACACCCCAAGCCTCAGCGTAGCCCACCAATTCCCCCAAAAAGAACCAATCGCTCCCCCAAACTGGGAACCTCTAGTCTCTCACCGTCCATGTCCTCTCCTGTTCCTCTTCCTGACCTGCCCAGACTGGGAACCTCCAGCCTCTCGACGTCCATCTCGTCTCCTGTCCCTCTTCCTGAGCTCTCCATGCTGTTCTTTGTAACTTCCAGAGACCTCAAGGCGCACACAGAGAACCACAGCGCAGCCGTAGCACCTGAACGCTGGCCCAAACCCCTCAACCACAGCCCCGGTTGGAGCTGTCGCATTGTTGAGGAAGAGGAAGAAGAAGAGAGAGAGCAGAAAGAGGCGGAGAAGAACAAGGTGGCAGGGAAACCAGCAACAGCTTCTCTGGTGACAGGCCTCATCAATGGTGCCACTGTCTGGACAGCGTCCAACAACTGTAAAGCCCAGGGCAGCCCCCCTCCAACGACAGAGCCAGGCACGGCCCCCCCGGATGCCCGCAACAATGGTGACTGTCAGAGGGACAGCAAGGGCAGCGGTGCAGCGGAGCACAGCAAGCATAGCGAGAGCATGCCGTCCAGACAGGCTCTGCATGGCAGCTCGTCAGAGCTGCTGGCAGCAGGGAAGGGGACTACCAACCCTGAGCCCAGTCCACCACCCCCCCCACCAAAAAATCTCTTAAACAGGTAAGAAGACCGAAGAAGTACACATTGATGGTGATGTTTTATTAGCTGCGTATCGGTTTCGCTGAGTGTGGACAAGCTTATTTGTGTGCTTGTCAGGAATCCGGATCCATCTATCCTGCGACAGCACATTTTGCACGCTGACGTTATCGTGGCTGTTTTTTGTAAACTGGCACTCGCAGCCATCTCTGAGTTTTACTGCGAGTTCTCCTCCCAGAGCATCATTATTCTGCCCTGAATCAGCCTCCATTCTGTCGCCCTGTGATCATTCAGGCCGTTCCAGCAGGCTCCTCAATGCATCTCTTGTTCTATTCACATTTGTAATCTGACTTTTTCCCAATTCTAATTAACACACAAAACCCCGCTGGGTTACATTGCGTGTAAATTTGTTTTGGCTGCGCTACATTGGCTGGAATTGTTCTAAAAGCAGCCATTGTTGCATTCACAGTGTCGCACATGGACAGAGACGTCATTAGCTGTTAGAATTTAAACCCTCAGTACTCCAACGCTGCTCTGGCTACTGCAATTTTAAGGCTTGACAACAGTTTTGTAGAAGTTCTCCATTAAATATGGATAATTCAAAACATTCCACTCCACATAAATCACCTAATTTCACCGTATTATTTTACCAGCAGTAATATTTGAACAGAATGAGGACCTGAAACAAAACAGTTTCCCTTGTCTCTCTATTATCACAGCAACAAACGATCTTCTCTCCTTGTCTGGGCCGACATAACGAGGTGTAGTTTTTCAAAAAAAAAGAAGAAAAACACAGATGTGCTCCCGCGGCGAGATAGCGAAAAGCCGAGTGGGAATGTTTAAGTGTCCAAAACAGATCGGCGATCAGGTTTCAAGGGCCCTGATGTTTGTGGTAATTCTAGGAAGCAGCCATCTCTCCTGTTATGACATTGCCGACATTCTGCGCTGATAAAAATACACCTTGCCGGGACTCATGTGGGAACTCGCCTCGTCCTAACCGGAGACAGTCGTGGTTGCAGCCGCTTTTCGGCGCTCCGCTTTTGTCAGCAGGTTTCGCCGTCTTTTCTAAGGTGTGGGCGCGTTTCAGCCTCCGCCGTGCGCGGCTCTATGTCTGAGTTTGTCTGTCACAGCGAAGGCGTGTCAACGGGTCAGCGGAGATTGCCAAAAGGAGGGACGGGCCTCAGTGAACAGATTGTCGCCCCCGGCAACTTCCACGCTGTCCCTGCTTGGGCAGCCAGTCGCCACCAATAGAAGCAGAATTTGTAGATCAGGATTCAACTCAACTGAGGTTTTGCTCTGAAAACTAGAGTTCTGAGACATGTTGCTCCTCCCTCTGCAGATCTATCCCCGTCCCCTCCGTGCAGAGGGACAGATAGCATCTTGTTGCTGTCCGGGAGCTGCATTAAATGCTATATATGAGATCTGACTGCTTTTTGCTTATTTTTAAACAAGTGCTTGTTTTTTCCTGCTGAGAGAGACTTTAAATACACATGTGACCGGTGTGGATCCAGGCTTGTGTTACTGCACATGGCTTTAAAGAGCCTCTGGGCTGATGGTGGGACCAGTTCATGCCCACAGGCCAGACGGGGAGCTCTCCTCTGCAGCGTCAGGTAGGCACCTGCCTGCTTCTGTTACTGGAGCAGGAGCAGCAGAAATGTTGACACGTCTCTCATTGGACTTGTGAAAGGAAGCGGTGGTGTTGTCAGGGAAAATGTTTGCATGTGATCACAAGCCTGAGCGTTCACAGGTAAGCGCACAGGCCTCTTCCTTTGGGTTTTTTTCCTCTTCTTTAAAATGCTTTATGTATTCTCTACAGTCCACCCCACTACAGTGATGGAAATATGGCAGAGATGATGTGGATGACATCAAGAACTCTGTTATTTGTGGTGAAAATCAATGAAAGCATGGCAGTGAAAAGTCTCCGAAATCTCTGACAGAACAAGATAACACCAGGCTGGAGCAGTTCGGGAATGATAACGAGGACTTGTGTCAAATATTAATGATATTATTCCATAAAGATGCATTAGAGGGCTGTATAACTGTGGCAATTATCCTGCAATCTGTGGAAACCGCTAGCATTTGAATGCTCAGGTTGCACAATAAGAACAGAACATGTAGAATTTAAAGTAATCTATGATACAAAAACCAGGTGTGTTAAAACAGCTCCTGTTCTTCTCATCTCTGTTTTTGTGGCATTATCTGTTGCAGGATTACGTTTCCTTGTCCAGGGCTTCTCAAAAACATCCCTACCCAATTCCACCCTGCAGTATTTGTTGATGCTGGGTGTAGTCTGGTTGTAGTGTTTAACCTCGAGTGCATGTGTGCGCAGCGTCTGGTCATCATTTTATATATTTATATAAGAGGGAGGAAGTTAAACCAGTTGTGTGAACCTGAGCTGCAGCTTATCTTTAGTGTCGTCTTACGGTGTCACCCTGCTGCACGTAGCTGTTTCGCTGTAACACCCGTCTCATCCCTTTAAAAACTCCCACAGCTTCATCAGCACGGCAGACATGTCCGGAGCCAGGCTGTTTACAGTCAGAATGGTGGTTGTTATCACATTTACCCTGATTGCAGAGCAGAAATCATGCAGCACGTAGGATCTTAGGAGGATATTTTTCAAGTTGAGGAAGCGACTGAAGATTATCTACGGAAATAAACAATTAAAACATGTTTATTAATAGCTGCTTATTTTGGCTCAAAGCTATTTACATAGCTGCTGTCGCTGCGTGTTTTCCCTGCATACTGTTGGAATGAGGCTGAAGGTCTTTTATATAAGCACAGCGTGGCTTCATTCATCCGTGCACGTCCTCCCGCAGGACACGAGCGCCGACGTTCTTCCCCCGTAGGAGAGGAGTCTCGTGTTTTGGATACAAATGGCGAGAGATGTGAAGTGGGACGCGCTCAGCCGCATACAGGCACACAGACGCATAATCCCTGCAGCCATCGCCGTGGTCTGCATCAGCGTTTCCAGCGCCTTTCATCACCAGCCTTTTGTCCGTGACAGCATACCTAGCCCTTTGTCTCCACGGCCCTGTCCTTTCCCTCCTCTCATCTGTTTGTTCCGCTGATTTACGGCGGAGTTGAAGTCAGGGGCCGGCAGATAAATGGATAGAAGAGTCATTTTGTGATTGAAGGGCGAAAGAGGGGATGAAGGCGCGAGGTTGGGTCTTGCATCCGCGAGCCATTAGTGGGTGTAATGAGACCCACGAGTGGTTGTCACTCAGCCTAATTGGTTATCCTGATTAAGAAGTCTGCTCATGCACAGATTTCATCCGTGTTCCAAGTGGCCATGATGAGCAGACAGGAAGAACAAGAGGAATGCAAACTATCATTCCAGTAGATCATGAAGTTGGCGGAGGCAGCTTTATGGTTTCCGGTGCATTTATAACGACGTGACACGACTTCAGATGGCCTTGTGCGTTTTGTGTGTGTTTTACCGGCTTCACACATTCTTTTTTTCCCCCCCGAAAAGAATCAAATCTGGGCAGCTGCTCCAGAGGTATCACCATTAACCTGTTATCTGGTGTTTTACTGCTTCTGACAGATAGAAGACCCTATAAAACCCTGTAGATGCTGGAGCGCCCACATTTAGGTCAAGTTCTAAAACCTAGGCCCGGACTTTGTCATGTCCACCACGAGCGAGTGTTTGGTAAACGTTGCAGATTGCAGACGTTCCCTTTCTGAACTGGCACTGAATCACCGAGCGCGCCTCTCCAAGCAGGAAGTGGAACTACCTCTGACCTGCTCCGCCGTGGAACGTGACGCAACGTGACCCGACGCGTGTTGTCAACAGCAAAAAAAAAAAAAAGAAAAAGAAAAAAAAGAGGACGTGAAACAGAAACAGCACGGTTCCACATTTGCGAACCGGACCGAAAACAGACCGGGCAGGATTTCACTCACGACTTCTGTTCTCTGCTTTCGCAGGGTGGGCGGGAAGATGAGCGGCAGCAGTATGGAGCTGGATGGCTGCGGCCAGCAAGGCTTTGGAGAGGGTCCGGTTTCGTCTTGCCGAGGCCTGGGCAGTGCCAGCCTTCCCACCGCCTCCACTGACAGCCTCGCAAGTGAGGAACCTTCACTCTCAGCCAGACTCGCGTCCGCCTCTCTGCACTTCTTGTCCTTCGCATTCCTCCATCGGCTTCAGCCCCTCTGAAGCGCTCAGACGCTCGTAATTGCTTGAACTTCCTGGCAAATGTTTAAAAGACATAATTGTGGCCTCTGATAACGAGGGGAAAAAGGGCTTGGCTACATCCCGGGCAGGACTTTTCCTTTTTACAGTCTTCCTCCTCTGGAAGGCTGCACAGTCTAGTCGCTGTCAGTCTCCTCGGCTGTCAAGCTTCAACTGGAAGTTTTGATTACATTCATCTTGTCTTCTTCTTAACTAGTCTTCATTTTTCAACTGGAAGTCTTGACAAACGCATCTGGTGTCAGCTTCTCAACTTGAACGTCACATTCTTGAGACTTCAAGGCATTCCGTGGAAACGAGGTATGTGGCCGTGAGAAGGTTGTGCAGGCGGGAGCGGCAGACGGGTCGTTAGTCAGACTTCCAGAAGGATACAGGAAATTACACCAAACACTGAGCAACAAAAGACAGTCTTTTTTTCATTGTGATGAGGAAGTCCGTTTTGGATTCAGCCATTTTAGCTTAGCATTAACACAAAATGACAAAGAAATTGTTGTTTTTGAAGGTGGGAAATGGACTTAATTTTTCAGTGTGGAAGTTGATGCTAACACTAAGACACAATGGCCACTTGATTCCACTGTTTACATTTTAGCTTTGTGGATGTGAAGCCCTCCCAAAACAAGTCTCCACCTGTGCTGAATCACACTCAGAATTACTTTAAGAATGAATGAAGCCGAGGTATGCGTATTAAGAAATGTGCTGATCGGTAGGATCACTCAAAGCCACGCCACGGCTGACGGAAGGACCGCTTTGTTTCCTGTCTTTTCTCTTCCTTAGGTTCTCAGGATAGTCTGAGGATGTCTCCCATAAGCAGGAGTCCAGCGCTCTCGGCTCCAGCCTCTCCAAACCCCCCCTACAGCAACAGCTTAGCCAACCAGCCGCCTCCGCTCCCGGAGAAGAAAACGGTGAACCGCACGGTGTCGGCTCCAGACACCAACGGGAGGTCCTTCCTTCAGGCCCACCCGCGTCTTTCATTCACCGGCTCGGAGAGCAGCGTGTGTCGCCCTGGCGACGCCAGCTCCAGGGCCAGTCTACCGTCGAGTCCTGTGGACCCACGGCCCATTTTTTCTTCCAACGAGTCCCTGGAACGTTGCCACGCCCCTCCGGGCCGCCCGTCCAGGTCCCGGACGCTGGACGAGCCGCTGAAGATTCACGGGCGTCTGGGCGTCCACTCCCGAAGCAGCATCACCTGCGTGTCCTCCCCTCAACTCAGCGCGCCTTTCCCAGGCGCAGAAGCGGGCCTGGCAGCCAATCTGGGCTCCACGTTACAACTGCAGACCCTCCTGAGCAACATTGACAACCGGGAGGGCGTCTACTCCAAACTGGGAGGCCTGTACGCTGAATCCCTGCGGCGGCTGGCTCTGAAATGCGAGGACCACTTCAACCGCGTCCAGAGGAAACCGCTACGGTTCGAGGAGAGCAGCTGGTCTTTGTTCAGGCTGACCTCCAACAGGCCGAGCTGCAACTCTGGCGACGCCGTGTACTACTCTGCTGCCTGCGCTTCGGACCCCAGCAACTCCTACGCTGTCAAGGTAAACCTGTTCTCTCACCTCTGCTGCTCGGAGAAGAGGAAAGACAAGACATGCAGATTTTAGGGCTGGAGGGTCTATTTTTTTTTTTTGTCTAATGGCAGCACAGGTCGTTTTGTAACGTGCAGAGCCTCAGGGCACGCAGTGCAAACAGCCAGGAAGAAGGGCGTGGCTTCAGTCCCAGCGACCTTTGTCTCAGAGACAGTGGCTGTGACTGCACATCCTGATATCAGCCTGGAGTCTTCTTTGCATTCCAGGCTGGGTTATTGAGTCAGACCAGACCTGTCGTCGAGGACACACACATACACACACGCACACGCTTTTTTGGACATATTTGGATGTGTGGTACAAACTCCTCTTGCAGTTTGAGGAAATTCTGACATTGAGGGACAGCATTAGTTTATTTCATCAACATAGAAGCTGAGTATGAAGCTTTTAAAGCTGCTGCATCTAAATCTGCTTCAAGGTCTTGAATGACAGCAGGAACTTAGCTTTGGAGCCATTAAAGAGTTCCTTTATTCTGTGTTCCCTGTCCTCCCATCCTGTCTCTAATTCCTCTCTCTATCTCTCTCTTTGTTCCAGATCTGCAAAAATCCGTCTGTGGAGGCCACGCAGGGCCACCTGTACGGCCTGTCGGTGCAGCAGAGCGTGCCCTCCCACTTCAACCTGCAGCAGGACTGTGGGCATTTTCTCGCCTGCGTCCCCCAGAGCATGCTGCCGTCTGACGAGGTCTCTGCGGCCAACGCGCCCGCCGCTTCCGCCTCCCTGCAGCCCGCGCCTGGCCAGCAGGCTGAGCGAGAGCGCGTGGTGGTCATCACCTGCGAGATCCCCCAGTGGACGGCGGCAGACTTTGTGCGGGAGTGGGAGGCGTTCCATAAAAGTCAGCCGGAGGTTTACGAGCGCCGCGTTTGCTTCCTGCTCCTGCAGCTCTGCAACGGCCTGGAGCACCTGAAGGAGCACGGGGTCACGCACCGCGACCTCTGTCTGGAGAACCTGCTGCTGGTGCCTCACCATCACAGGCCTTCCCCGTTTGCCCAGAAGGCTGCAGCAGACAGCAGCGGCGGGAGCGAGCCGCAGCGCCACCTTCCTCGACTCCTCATCAGCAGCTTTGCCAAGGCCAAGCGCCGCTCCTCCGAGGACGCCGCCTCCGCCGCCGCGGATCCTCGCATCAAGCGCGACCACGCCAGACTGGCCCCAGAGATCGTCTCAGCTGCCCAGTACCGCAAGTTCGACGAGTTCCAGACGGGCATCCTGATCTACGAGCTGCTCCACCAACCCAACCCGTTCGAGATGAGTCCCGCCCTGAAGGAGCAAGACTACCGCTGCGAGGACCTGCCGCCCATCCCGTCTGTCTCCCTCTACTCAGCCGGGCTCCAGAGGCTGGCCCAGCTGCTGCTCCAGCCCGACCCCATCAAACGCATCCACATCCAGGATGCCAAGCGGATCCTGCAGAGCCTGCTCTGGGGCCCCCGGCGAGACCTGATGGAGCAACAGCGGGAGAGGCACAGACACGGAGGCGGCTTCGCGGGCGGATCCCGACACGAGGGGCTCCTCAACTGGCTGGACGTGAAGCGGGCTCTGCTGATGATGAAGTTCGCCGAGCGTTCGCTGGAGCCCGAGAGAAACGCAGAACTGGAGGACTGGTTGTGCTGTCAGTACTTCTCCTCAACCCACCCGCTGTCTCTGTGCCACACCGCCGAACTCCTCTACTCAGTGAAGTGAGACCGTTTAACGCGGGAACGAGCAAGGCTGCTGCTGCTGCCTCCTCTGGAGACGCTGTGAACCTACTGAACCCTCCCCTTTGTGCTACGGCTTCATGCATGAGAGCCGCGCATCAACGTAGCCGTCCCATCAGTCTCCAGAACAAATCTAGAACAAGAACAGATCTAAGGACAAGTAAATGCATCAATAATACACTTACCAAAGTTTAATGTCATATTCTGTGTGTCAAACAGGTTTTATTGTACCTGCTGTTGTGCAGCTAACGCCATTTTTAAAATCTTCCACATCTTATTTCCTCTAACGTACAAAAAAAAAAGCCTTTTCCTCAGAAAATACTGCTGTACTGGTTAGAAAGAATGAGGCAACTTCCTTATTCTGAGTTTTGAGGCAATCTGTTGCTATACAGCATTGTACAATATATATATATATAAACCAGATGAATCATAACAGCTGAAGGAGACAAACTCAAACAGCGATGTTGCTTTTACTGACCATGTCTTTTTTTCCCTCCTATGCTGATTTGACACTTGTTGCGGTGCCTTTTGTTCTGTTCCTGTCTTAGTAACTCAGAAAGCAAATGTAAATATCGCCGTGTGTCCGATTTGTTTGTGAAACTGGCCTTTCACAGAGTATTCTTTTAAAAAAAGAAGAGTTTTGTACAGTAATTTTTAGATGTGCCCAAGCAGGTCTTAAAAGGCCGAAACTATGAGCAGCAGGTTCAACTGACTATTTATGAGGCAGACGTTTGTGGTAGTGGTCACTGGAAATTCTGTTGTTTTGGCGCAGCTGCAGCTTTTCATCACGCCAGCAGAGAAAATGACGATTTAGCCGTTTTATCTCCAGTTTTTTCCCCCCGTGTGCAGGTTTATGATGTCAAACCTGGTCGGAACTCTGGACTAATACATTTAATTTCCTGTTTTTCCTTCCTCACTGTTTGCATCTTTTCAATAAACTGCTCGTATATTTTCCCACAGCATGATTTTGATGCTTTTTGTTTTTCAGTTGGTGTTATTCCGCCTCGGTCTTAAATTGAGGGAAAAGAATCCTTGATTAAAGCCTGTTTGTGAAAGATTGTTTTGATGATTTCTGGCAGCCCATCAAGGAAATCTGACTTAATTGTAGAGTAAAAAACCTGTTATTTTTATGCTGTTAAACACCTGATTGAAGACGTAAAGGTAGATGTATAATCTGTGGTGATAAGAGTGTACTTGTATCTCCATTTAAAGCCCTGGGCTACTGCAGACCCCCAGACCTCCCCTCCACCCAAGACAGCCTTCCTCACATCATTCCCTCAAACCCCCCCTGGCTGCTCCCCTGTCATAGGTGGAACTATGTTGCTAGGGTGCTTTGACCAATGGAATGGCATTTTCAGGAAGGCAGACTGTCTCTGTCTCCCCCTCCACTGCCTGTTGAGCAGGCATCCAAAAGCTCCCCCACCCCACTTCTGGACAGGAGGCTGCATACTTCATGTGGAGCAAGTCTGCATCCTGGCACCTCACAACCCATCACTGCTGTCAAGGCACAAGCCCTGACCCATGAGGGGCGTGGTCTGCCGCGATCAAGGCGTGGCCACACCTGTGTTACGTGCAAGACGGCAGTGTCGGGTGGAGACGGGGGCCCTCAATTTCGGTTATTAATTTGGCCTAAGAGTATAAATGAATTATGGTCGTCATTGAGTGATAAACCGGTATGCTGGAAGCAGAACACACGTTCCTATCGTAGATGTCATGAAGGACTCCACAGAAGTGCAGGGAACCTCCACCCAACACCAATCTTTCCAAACGCCAGGCTCATAAACACGCCTGGGAGGTTAAAATCTGAGTGTCCCATTCAACAAGTCTGTTCATAAATGTTTACTGGCAAGAGTATTTGTAAAGGGAAATAAACTGAAGTAGTCAGCGCGAGTGTCATCACTTCTCGTGGGGACACACTGACATCTGCTGACCAACAAGCGCTACTGCATCGCATTACGGAGCCGGGTGTATTGACTGGATGTAATCGCACACAAATTAGCATCAGTGTAACATCAACTTCTTAATACTAACAAAAAGGAGTGAGGAAACATCCTTAGAATTATATTAAATGCTCCCGAGTGGCCAAAAAAAGCAAAATTCATGCACGCAAAGAACTGTTAACCTTTATTTTTAGATCAAAACAAAGCACAGCATTGAACGATTTCAAAAGTAACATTCACCCACTGTCATAAGTGTGTGTGTGTGAGAGAGAGAGAGGGAAAAGAAATCAAGCACTTTCGGGTCAACATCATGCTTAAAAACGAACATTAGTCAAACCAGTGTTTGGTCAGGAAAGAAATTCTGATTCAAATCTTCTGATTTTCGAATCAAAAAGATGAATCTGACCAAGCAGATGCCAGAAGAACAGAATAATTACTGATAATTCATTTTTATGAAAGTGTTATTTTATGATGACTCAGCGCACAGCTCATTGATGCAGGAGAGCACCAGGTCCTTGGGCAGGACACTGGTGAGATCAGCCCAGGTGGAAGAAGGGGAAGGGAAGGGAAGGAGAGTGTCTGGGGAGTGGTGGAGGTTTTAGAAACTGGGAAAAGATGGTGGCCAGGGGTGGGGCTGATTTCGAGGCTTTGTGTTCATTTCTTCTTGGGTTTTGCCTCCAGGGGTTCACCAATATCCTTCCCACGCAGTTTCAAGCCTGTTGAAATAAAATTTCTCAATTTCAGACCACTTTAATAACACAAATATTGTCTATTGAACTTAATATCCTTCTTACCAATCGCTCTCTCTATCTTGCCCATGATCTGATTGTTGGGAATTGCTTTTCCACACTCGTAGTCTGCGATGACTTGAGGCTTCTCATTAATTTTCTGTGGAAAATATTTAACATTTACTAAGTGGTCTCTTTAATTTAAGACAACATTCGTCATCCCTGATACACTGTCATGAATCAATGGAGCCTCACGACACCGAAAAACCAAGGCCAACAACAAACAAAGCTCCACATCAACCACAGAACCTGCCAACAGTCTTCACACTCACAGTGGCCAGGTCTTTCTGAGTCAGGCCTTTATCCTGCCTGCCTTTCTGAATAACCTTGCCCACTTCCAGGGTAACTCTGTCGTGGTGCAACTCCTCAGTTTCCCGGTCCAGTTTAGCTGTGTTCTTCGTCACGAGGTGCTGTTTGTTTTGCCCAGCAGACCCTGTGTAACAATGTGAACACAGATATAAGGTTGGGGAGTACCAGTTTGTCTGAATACACAAACATAAAAATACCACATTTCTGAAATCCACAAATTCAATGGGGGGGGGGGGAGAAGAAGAAGTTCACCATGTTTTGCATTGCAAAGGGAAAAACATGGACTCACATTTCTTGGTTGTCTCAATATCCTCCCCACGTCTCTGAGCACCAGTGATAGCCTGAGAAAAGACACACAGTTTATTGACATATTCTAGGCTTGTTGACAGTAGCCTGCAATAAAAGCAATGTTCCAAGAACAGATCCTGTTAATAAGTAACCAGAACTCATATCTGCGGCTTCAGGACATTTCGTAGGACCAGCAACGTGTGTATGAACTAGGTGAGACCACTATGTTGGTGCAAAACGTTATAAACAACCAAACCCACCAATTTAATTTGTTTTACTCTATATCCGTCCGACAAATTCATATTTTATACTTAAAATAAATAAACTCCTTGACACAGTTGACCGTTCTTTAACAAAACTTTAACAGCCTTTCTCGTCTATTATTGCGCGTCTGTTTTGAAGTTGATATCGAAAGCTAACGCCATTATCAGCCTCTGTTTAAATAATGTTTAACAGGACATCCCACCCTTTTCTAAGACAAGTTTTGACAGAAAACTGCTGCCTAAACAGCTAGTTAGCCATGTTTTGCCAAATGTTGTTATTAAAACACACGACGACACATGGCCGCTGTCGGGTTGGAACCGTGCGGAGATTACGTTGTTAGAATTTGTTTATAATCTACAACTACTTCAGTAATAGTAACAGTACAGCCTTAATAATCCCAGTATCCATATACAGGGAGGGGAGTCTTGAAAGGGAGAAAAATGGTAGAAAATGTTTATGCTAACCTGCTTGGATTTGGCCTGGGCTGCTGTCGGCCCCTTCTTCCTCAAAACAGTCACGGTATCCCAGTCACTTTCTGCCATATTCCCTGGACTTCAGTCGATACCAGTAATGTTTTCCAGAAATAAAAAAATGAGTTCACTTTCGTTAAAATTAACCTTTTAAAGACAATGTTTCAAAGCAACGAGCTCTTCTTCCAGAAGTATTCGTCCCACGCGTCGGCCAAAGCTTTATTTATAACAGCCCGACGAGCAGTGACAATGGTGATGACTACAGCGACCCCTGCCGTTGGAGGACAGCGACCTATAAAATAGCAACACGTTCGCTCCTCGGTCTGTGCTGAAGTTCTGATTGCAAGATAAAGACAGTCATTACATCAGACGAATGGAAAAAAACAAAACAAAAACACAGCTGACGTGTTAAACACAGGTCACATTTGTTTATTTCTTATATATACTTCTGCCAAGGGTGGAGAGGTTATGGAGGAGCAAGACAACTCGAAGAGTCATGACCGGATTTCAGTTGAAATTTCAGGAAATGTTGATAATGGGCCATGGAACAGAGGATTAAATTTTAGTGATGTTCTGGACTCCATAGGGATATTGACCTTTGATTATCTTACAATTGAGGCCAGGGGGCCTCAAAACCATCATCCACATTAAAATTCAAATCATTCAGCACCTCCTCAAATACCTGGCTATTATTATCTGCTCCCTCCACTCCCGTCCTGCCATCAACAAATGAAGGCCATCTTGTGTTTCTTCAAATTTTAGACCTACCATATCTGAACGCTGGTAGAGAGTAATATGCAAGTGTACCGTATACCGGACCTATACAGGCCTTCGGCCGATACGCCTGCACAGAACTCTCCCCACTCGTTCATTACACCAGGACTGGAAAACACAGCAGACGTGCTCAACACAGATCACGCTCATTTACTTCTTATATTTACCTCCACCAAGGGAGGAGGAGGCCATATGACAGCCTTCGATGGTTGGGCTGTTTGATTTTTAGCAAAATAACTTAAAAGTTATGAACAGATTTTAATGACATTTGCAGGACGTGTTGATCATGGACCATGGAACAGAGGATTACAGTTTGGTGATGTTCTGGATTCTGGAGGGACTTTGATCACCCAAAGATGAAAACCAAGAGGCCCCAATCTATTCCCCTCACACACCCCAGCCCACACACCCAGAAACACACACCCACACACTATATTGCAGGCGTTAAACTCAACACACTATACTACACTGTCTTTCTAAAATTATTCTCATCTTTTTAATTTATTACCACAACTCTCTCATGAGTTCACCGTTCCACCATTACATATTCTCCGTCACACATAACACCTCTCCTTGTCAAAGTTGCACAGTTTCCTCCATTTCTTTGCTCTCAAGCTCTTCCAAAAAGTTCATGCAAAACAAACTCCAAGTTAAGCTGCAACCAAGTTTCTTGGATAAATATTATATCTGGTTCTACACTCATGCCATCCACAAATTGTTTAAAGTCATCTGCTAACAAACTCAATAAAACCGTCTCATATTTCTTCTTATTTTAGCTCTGCCCTATCTGAACGCTGGTAGAGAGTAATATGCAAGTGTACCGTATACCGGACCTATACAGGCCTTCGGCCGGTACACCTGCACAGAACTCTCCCCACTCGTTCATTACACCAGGACTGGAAAACACAGCAGACGTGTTAAACACGGGTCACGTTTGTTTCTTATATTTACCTCCACCAAGGGAGGAGGAGGTCATGTGACCGCCTTCGACGGTTGGGCTGTTTGATTTTTAGCAAAATAACTTAAGGTTATGAACAGATTTTAATGATATTTGCAAGAAATGTTGATCATGGACCATGGAACAGAGGATTACAGTTTGGTGATGTTCTGGATTCTGGAGGAACTTTGATCATTCCTAGATCACAGTTAAGGGGCTTCAATACCATCATTCACACTAAATTCGTATTCAGCACCTCCTCAATTACCTGACCATTATTATTCCCCCCACCCCACTCCACTCTATCCCTCCACTAACAAATTGCTTAAATTCTCACCCATTGAACAAACTCCTTGCATTTCATTGTGAAAGTAGAACAACAGTCAGAACAGCCCACACTCCAAGTGCTGGATGGTTTGTGTCACATTAAGACCATTTTCTATCTCTTCCCATTTTAGCTCTGTCCTATCTGAACGCTGGTAGAGAGTAATATGCAAGTGTACCGTATACCGGACCTATACAGGCCTTCGGCCGATACGCCTGCACAGAACTCTCCCCACTCATTCATTACATCAGAGGCCTGAAAAACACAGCAGACCTGCTAAACACGGGTCACATTTGTTTATTTCTTATATTTACCTCCACCAAGGGAGGAGGAGGTCATGTGACGGCCAGGGTTTGTTTGAATGTCAGCAAAATAACTCAAAGTTATGAACAGATTTTCATGACATATTCATGGACCATGGAACAGAGGATTAGATCATGGTGATGCTCTGGATTTTGGAGGAACTTTGACCTTTGATCATTCCAAGATCACAGTTAAGGGACTTCAAAACCATCATTCGCACTAAATTCTTATCTTATCAAATTCTAATCTTATTATCATCACCTGTACAGGAAGGGACAGAGCAGGCTGTACTTCTTGAGGAGGCTGCGGTCGTTTAACATCTGCAGGAAACTCCTGTGGATGTTCTACCAGACCGTGGTGGCCAGCGTCCTCTTCTACACCGTGGTGTGCTGGGGGGGCAGCACATCCAAGAAGGACACATCCAGGCTGGACAAACTGATCAGGCGGGCCAGCTCCGTGGTTGGCATGAAGCTGGACTCTCTGGTGACGGTGGCAGAGAAGAGAACACTAGACAAGCTGCTGAACATTATGGACGATGTCAGTCACCCTCTGCACACCGTCATCAGCAACCAGAGAAGCCTGTTCAGCCAAAGACTGCTCCTTCCCAAGTGCAGGACTAATAGACTGAGAAACTCCTTTGTCCCTCAGTCCATCAGACTGTACAACTCCTCATTCGGGGGGAGGGGGAGTAACAGTAGCCAGTAGTAGCACGCAATACTTTCACATCTGTATATTTTATATTTAGATTTATATTATATTGTAAATTGTTTACTTTCTACTTTTGACACCCTGAGTGCTTTTGCCCTGTATGCTGCTATCCGATTGCTGCTGGATCCTTAATTTCCCTGAGGGAGTCTTCCCAAGGGATTAATAAAGTTCATCCTTATCCTTATTACCTGATGCCCCCCACCCACTCTATCCCTCCTTACTCCTCCACCCCTAACTAACAAATTATTTAAATTCTTGCCCATTTGCTAACAAACTCCTTGCAGTTCATTTTTAACGTAGCATAAACAGTAACAGCCTACACTACTTACTGGCTGGCTGGGTTGTGTCAAGTAAAAACCATCTTGTATCTCTTCCCATTTTAGCTCTGCTATATCTGAACGCTGGTAGAGAGTAACAAGCAAGTGTACCGTATACCGGACCTATACAGGCCTTCGGCCGATACGCCTGCACAGAACTCTCCCCACTCATTCATTCATTACACCACAGGACTGGAAAACACAGCAGACGTGTTAAACACGGGTCACATTTGTTTGTTTCTCATATTTACCTCCACCAGGGGAGGAGGAGACCATGTGACGGCCAGCATTTGTTTGCCCGTTTCATTTTTAGCAAAATAACTTCATGAACTAATTTTAATGACGCTTTCAGGAAATGTTGATCATGGACCATGGAACAGAGGATTACATTTTGGTGATATTCTGGATTCTGGAGGAACTTTGATCATTCCTAGATCACAGTTAAGGGGCTGCAATACCACCATTCACACTAAATCCTATTTCAGCACCTCCTCAATTACCTGACCATTATTATTCCCCCCACTCCACTCCACTCCACTCCACTCCACTCTACTCCACTCTACTCTATCCCTCCACCAACAAATTGGTTAAATTCTCACCCATTTGTGAACAAACTCCTTGCATTTCATTGTGAAAGTTGAATAACAGTCAGAACAGCCCACACTCCAGTTCCTGGCTTGTTTGTGTCACATTAAGACCATTTTCTATCTCTTCCCATTTTAGCTCTGCCCTATCCAAGTGTCGGTAGAGAGCATACGCAGGTGTACCGTATACCGGGCCTATACAGGCCTTCGGCCGATACCCCTGCACAGCACTCTCCCTCCTCCACTTTTTAACCCAACACTGAGACCCAGAGCATACAACCATCAACTATCACTGCTGCAGCGTTCGCTGGCAAATGTGGGCCTTAATATCATGTCTAATCAGCTCAATTTTCCACAGGTGGACTCCGACAAAGCTGCAGCTGTCTGGAGGATGTTATCAGTGGAAACAGGACGCACCTGAGCTCAGTTTTGTGCTTCACAGCAAAGGCTGTGAATACTTAAGTGATTTCCCAGTGTTTATATTTTTAGTACATTTGCAAATATCTCAAAAAAAAGCTTTTGTTACATTTCAAGAAAAACAAGTGAATTTAATCCATGTTGGAATAACACCGTGAATACATTCCAGACACTGTATGTAGCATCAATATTCAAGGAGGAAGAATGGTGCATGATTAACAAAAACTACTGTGCTAATAAAATCAAAGAAATGTTTATTTTTCAACTAATGATGTAATGGCAGTTGTGTACAATAAACTGCACTTCCAGTTCAGCTATTGACACCAATCCACCACATCACCAGTTGCAGGACATTTCAGAAGCAGCGTCACTGTTCCTTCGTGTGCGGATCGGGGACCAGCCAAACTCTGACTGAGCGTCATCGTTCTGGTGGAATCTACCCACGCGATAGCCATGTTTGGAAACCTGTTTTCCTGTCCATGCACGAGGCTTTGGATTCATCTTGAGACAGAGGAAGCAGAGAAAAACATAACTAAATGTGTTTAGGTGTGGTCTGTTCATTTTCTTTTAAAGTAGTTATTACCTGAACAAAAACAGTTGTGTTCATATGAAGAGTCTCCACCCGCTCTGACAGGTGACTCAACCATTCCAGATGGTCAGCAATGGACTTAGTTAGATCACTGTTGCTCTGGATACAGAGAAAATGATAAGATATGTCAAAAAATGTACACAAGAATGTGATTTCATGCAAGGTACCGCTGACAGGTTGTCCTTCAGTTCAACAGCAGCAAGGCGGAGATGCTCCAGTTTATCAATTTGCTCTTTCAGTCGATCATCGAGCTCCTGCATCATCATCAGGCCTTCATTGGGTCTGACACCATCCTTGGTGGTCATCCTTGGACACAGAAACTCAGGCCCACTTAAAATAAAACAATATTATATTGCAGTAATTCTGACATGACATTTATCAGAAGGTATTCATATGCACATTTTACGAATGTAGACATTACTTTGATTACAAAAAGTAGAATGCCAACGTCAAAATTTGTATTATTGAGCGTTACATAACATAAATAACAAATAACATACTATTTAAATGCCATTTGGTCTCCTACGTTCACTAATTTAATTAGCGGACTTTGTCTCCCTCTAGCGACAAAAATAGCAATCACACGACTATGGTTGCGCATGTAACACTCTCTATGGTAGAAGGTTTCTGACTACACCGAATTTAGATCCCACGACTGAGTAACATCTGGACAGTCTACTTGCAGACACGGGCCCTCACTTATTTACAGAAACGAATACCATTATAAAATCTAAATGTTTTATATATGCAAATATAAATGCGACTTTATTGCATCAGTGGGCATTAGTTGAACTTGCGTTCCTCCTCGCCCGTACAGCAGTAATGTCTCCATCCGTCGTGGAGATGTTTTCGATCTTGGCGTGTCGTCGGTGCTACACATATTTTATTCTTTTTGTTTGTTATCTTCCTCTAAACACCTCATTAACCATCAGAATAAAGCTAGGCCTAAACCGCTAAAACAGCCTGGATGTTGAACTGTCCCAAACAGCGTAGTCGACAGGAAGTTTAAAACGGTGGTAAAAATCTTATTTCACAGAAAAAAAGGGGCTACGCGGTCTCCGGTCAAACCCCAATAAACCCTGCAGAGAAGTACGCACCTTCCAAACTTCGTGAAGTCTCCAGATCGGAGGAGTTTCCTCGCCCAGACAAGCCTCTTTGTCCTGCAAAAACCTCTGGAATTTAACGATGACGTCACGTTACCCGATCCTCAAGTGCGGATTATTGTGATATCACAATAGCTGCCGTCATGACATCACCGAACCGAATTGGAACATTCTTCATCATCTGTCAAACAGCAGCTTCTGCCAAGTTAAAATGACAATCCGTTGAAATTTGAATATTTCTTTATTAAAGGTTTATATTAAGATCCCAAGATCCTAATGTGATCTACCATTATTAGACCTCAGGATCCCAGACCGAGACCAAGCCTGCAGAGTACTGAGAGGAAGGGACACGTGTCACAAGACAAACGTGTGAAAAGAGAACGGTACATTTAGGAAATCACAACTGCTTTATTTTCTTTCAATAAGCTCTTTTTTTTAAAACAAGGAGTAATGACCAAATATCTGAAAGGATAAAGATCAGATAAGATAAATAGAATGTTGGATCAGTCATAGAAAGCACTGGTCCTCCAACAAAATGAAATATTAAAGTACAAAAAAGGGTGAGAGGAAGGTCTGGGAAACATTTTGGTGCAGATACAATGATGAGAGGCATCAAGAACTTTTGCAGCAAGAGATGAGAGGCAAAAACACTCCAAGGCTGATAAACCAGTCAACAAGTGAAAGTAGTCCATTCTGAGAACAGTGAACACATGAACATGAAATTCTTCTGAAGTGCCACAAGATCTAAAATGTAACAATGGTTGGTATCACCGGGTTGGTGAGGGTTTATCTGTACACTCAAGTGTGCATTTACACACATTTATACCATTCAAAGCCATTAAAGAGAACAGAAACATTGTGTAGTGTCACGGAGCTTCATAATGGGAACATTGACCTGGTGTTGCCATCGTCAGGTTTGAAACCAGTCCGGCAAAAATTAGGAAGAAAAACTTGATTCATCGTTTTTAAAACCTTGTGATGTCCGCTGGAGCTGCTGCTCTAGCAGGAACACTGAAAGGCCTTCGCTGTGATCAGCCAGCAAAGGGAAACACAAAAGAGGAACGAATACAGTATTTGGAGCCTGATCACGGACAGGATGCTGTTATTGCTCGTGTCGCCTCAAATTCTGAAAAATAAAACCATGTGTCCATTTCTTGGAGCAGAACCAATAGTTTCCAAAAGGATCAAAATGGAGAAAAGCGCCCCAGCCTGAGGGACGTAAAGGAAAAACAACACTTACAGCACATCTTCGGAGACAGACTGATTCATTACAATCCAAAGAAAGCGACCAAGCAAACATTTCAGTCAGAGATCGATGTTGGGGAGGGTGAACGCAGCCCCTCGCCCTCACTTAGCTTCACAAAGAGCTCCCAGCCCCACAATAACAGCCGGTCGTAATCCACACAGACGGCACTGCGGACGCTGTGATCAGCCACAGTCTTTGTGAAACATTGCCGAGGCAGGAGTCCTGTCATCCTGGCAAGATGGGCCATCGTGCATGCACGCGCTGCATCCACGCCGGCCGAGGTTCCCCTGGAAGCGACACGATTTCGGTAAAATGTCCAGTAGATCAGAGAAAGTTTGGAGAAACCGTTTAGAATTCATGAGATGGGTGATGAGGTGTTTTTTTAGGGGAGGTTTTTCCTCAACTTCTGTCAAATTCACATGCAACAACAACAATCACGAAGCAAACGACTTTGTTTTTTTTCCCAAACTGATTTTGATGAAAGACAAGACAAGAAGTGCCCCGCTATATTTCAAATTTGTGAAATAAGAAAGAAATGACATCAAATGCTCTTTTGGGTTGCAGTCCATGAAGAGGGAGTAAATAGTTTGGCAAAATGGTCTGAAAATGAACCTCCTGTCTGAGTTGGCTAGTTTTCTTCGCCTCACCTTGGACTGCACGCACACACATAAATATCACCTCTTTTGACCAAATCTCCCCTTAAATGTGACTAAGAATAAATTACCATGAACCATGAAGAGATCTGCTTAAAAGACTGTCTATGTATATATTTATATATATTTATATATCTCTTAATGTGTGTGAATAATGTCCTGTTCCGACAGTTCTTCAGCCCGTCTTCTGTACGCCTCAGGCCATCGGACAACCTGGGTTTGCCTTGCCAAAGGCTCAGATGTCGGGGGCTTGTGTTTGCAGGCTGGGTGGTGGTGAGGATTTAAGGTCCATTGTTACGCCTTGCCCTCCTCTACTTTGACAGCCTGGGGTTTGATGGCTCCGGTGCGTGCTGGTTTGGCTTGTCCTGTGGAGGGGAGGGGCTCCTGGAGTTTGCTGGTCATTCCCCCAGAAGGTGCCTTTCCCTCACCCACTGACTTGCGCACTTCTCGAAGGGTTTTATTCTGCACAATAAAAAAAGTTACTAGGACCTCCAGTTCAGGTCCAAAACCTAATTATTAATTATTTTGATTGATAGATTGATTTATTAGCTGCACAATTTTGGATAAATATCAGCAATACATTAATATTTGATTTATATGTGCTATAAATTATGGCATAATTAGACTGCAATGATTGATTTTCAAAATAGCCGCAATTAAAATAAACGTATGCCTATTTAAAATTACTTATATTACCAAAAGCAAGTGCATGCAATAAAAAATATACAAGCAAAAAAAATGTAGAAAAAGAAAATGAATAAATCAAATTACCTATATTTACAGTGGGTGGCTCACCTTCATGCCATCCTCTGGCCCTTTGACAGGGGGCTCAGGGGCAGAGGGAGGGGTGGAGTGGGGAGGGTCGCGGCCAGGATTTGGGTAAGGGGGGGAGCGGATGATGATAGGCTTGTTAACCTGCATTACAGGTCTCTGGATGGGGTTGGGGAAAGGGCCTGTGGTGGGGGGCAATCTGTGCATCACCATGCTTCCCTGAGCAGGTGGGACCTGTTGTAGTGTTGGGGAGATGAGATGATGAGAAAATAAGCAGAAACACACATAATTAGCATGTCAGTATGACTTCTGTAGTGTATCATGTTGACATGTTTAAAAGTGAATACCTGTTGGGGAAAATGTGTGGGCAGAGGACCTACTGGCCCTCCAGGACCAGAGTGTTTTCCACTGGGGCTGGCAGATCCAGGCCTGATGAGGAGGAAGAAGAAAGCATGAAAGAATTCATGTGTAATAAACCTTACTTGCCCTGTTACGTGCCTCACTGTTATTAAACAAGAGTTGTTTGCTCTTACCTGTAGGAGCCTCCTGATATGCCTGGGGAATGACTGAGCTTCTCAGAAAACTGGAAGCTTTTCATTTCCATTTGAGAGCCCTGGTTGTTGGAGAAAATACACTCCTATAAACATAAATATTTTTGAACAAGTTGTTTTTGAGTACAGCAATATCAGATTATGGAACCCCACCTCTCTACTGCCACTCATGACAGTGGGCTGGGAGCCCGGCGGCAGCATCCGGCGTGGGGCGCCCACTGACAGGTTTTGTCCTTGCTGCAGCTGGATGGACTGCGGCAGGATGAGATGTTGCTGAGCAGAGCCATAGCGCAGCTGAGAACCAGGTAGGGGCATGGTCACCTGGGGAGAACAGAGGTTATAATCAACGTTATTACATTCATATATAATCTAATTCTGTATTTAGATGATTTGAACTGGAACCAAAGTCCACTCACCTGCATGAGCTGAGAATCCATTAGCTGGGAGGACCCCATACCAGGCCCCTGGTTGATCTGGCTGTCGTAGACAAGCTGCTGGCTGCCATTCATAGGCTGATAGTGTGAGCCCGACTGTGGCTTGACCATGTCAGACGGCTGCATGCCAGGGAAAGCCGAATAGGGACCCTTGATGGGGGCTCCACCAGACAGGACCAGAGGGTTTGGCTGTGACAGGTTGGGATGCATGTAAACCTGGGACCTGAAAGGAAGGTGATGAAGCCAGTGTGAGTGTGAACCCAAACTAAAGCCAAACAGTATCACCAAGTGAAAAACCAAACCAGACAGTATATTACCTAAATGGGGGAATAGAGTTAAACATCTCCTGGGACTGGGATACAGGTAGACCACCTCGAAGCCCCAGTTGAGCTTGAGCCTGAAGAGATGTGTGTAAGGAAATGGGAATCTGCTGGGCAGCTGCCGCCTGAATGTTCAAGCAAACACAACACATTAGCAAACCTGCTGACACACAAAGAAGTCTGAATGTCGATGTTGATCTATTTACCTGCTGATAGGTCTGCTGCTGGGTCATTGTGGGTGGTACAAGGCGTGGCTGGCTTGAAAAGACATGGCCATCCAAATACAAAGGGGGCATGTGATTACCTAAAGAAGAAAAGAACTGGCTTCAAGTTTCAAACTAGAAACATAAACCCTAAATACACGGGGGGGGGGAGAGAAAAGGAAACAAAAGGAAAACACGAGACCTTGCATGGACATGGAAGGAGCTACTGAGGCTACAGGCATTGGAGGCATGGAAACTCCTCCAAAAGAACTGTAGCTAACACCACTGGAAGAGCCAACACTACAGGGAGGCTGAGCACCTGAAGCACCACCGCCAGGAGAGCCTTGTTCTGGGAGGGACTGGGAGTTCTCCCATGCTTTGCGAGCAGATTCCATCTAAAGTAAAACAAGCATTGCATAAAAAGAAAAGCACAACTCCATATCGGTTACATAGCTTGTAACCATGAAACTATAATTCATATACCTTGAGTGTGAGGTCAGCACTGGGAAAGGAAATGGGATTGAGGTTAATTCCCGGCTGTAGGTGGCTGGAACGTAGCATGGGGATGGTCTGATTTAGAGCAGTCTGTTAAAAACAAAGTCACACTTTAAAATCTCAGAAAAGGCACAGGTGTTATAGAAATTCCACTTCATCAGATTTAGAAAAACAGGTAACATCAATAATTGCTTACATTGGTGGCGAGTGCATCCTGAAGCTTGTTGACAGGATTGGATACTGGCACAGGGGTGGAGCCAGGCGGTAAGTTGAAATCAGAGTCTTTGGCACTGACACCAAACTCAATAGGAGGGACAGGCAGCACTGCGTCCACATGGAGCTCCACGCCATTCACCGGTGTGATGGGGCCACCCTCCAGTCTATCAACAACCTCTGAGCCCTTGCGGTGTTTCAGAGAGCGCTCGTTTCCAATGGGCCCTGGTTTGTGTTGTTCTTTACTCTGCTCCGGTCCGGCATCGGAGTCCTGGGCAAGAAAAAAAAAAAATTCTAAGACTCATACAAGTGCACAAACTGTGAATAATAAGCCGCTCGATATTTTTCAATGACAAATATTTGCCGATTCAGGGTTAGTACCTCGGAGTTTGGCTCACTCCCTGTGTAAGACACCTGCTTAGTCCACGAGTCACCTCCTGAAGATGGCACAGAAAGAGCTTTAAAAAGAAAGAAGAAGTTAGTATTTCTGGAAAAATCTTTAAACATAAAAACAAAGTTTATGCAACACAATGTTTGATCCAGTTTATGTGTATAGTCTTATCAAAAAAAGACTCAAAAAACTGCAGTGGAATGCTAAGTTGGTTCTGTCTAATACCTGAGCTGTTGGTCTCCCATATTTCAGTTCCCAGGTTGTTAGAAGAAAGTGTTTCTTCAGGTTGCTCCATGCTCAAGTTCCCCTGTTTTTTAGCAAAACGTGGTGGAATCTTGGATGTTATTGTCCTGTTCTTCACTGGGATCTGATCACAGGGAAAATGGCTTAGCAACCTTTCCTCTAAACACAACACTTGTGTTGTGCTTAAGTGAACTTACAGTAGCTCCTTGTTCCTTCCTCCTCCTCTCATCTTCCTGTGGGCGCCTTTGCTTTTTGGACAAGGCATCTTGGTATCCCTCTGGGTTTGGAACAGTTCCTCCTGTATCTCCCTCAACTACAATGCAGAATCAGCCTAATTTAGTTTAATTCCTTCAAAACAAAATTAAAAACAAGCATGAGTAAAAAATGAAATAAAACTCACTTTGATAGCTGTTCAACTCATACGGGGACAGAGGCTCAGCTATATCTGTCTTAACAGGTCCTTGCTTCAGGTCCTTGTCCAGATCCTCCCCAAACACCTCACTGGGCTCCCTCTCATCTGACGGGTCTATGCTGTAGACTGGGCCCAACTCATCAGGATTCCTGCTGATAATTGGAGATAAAACGGCAGGGATTAAATAGGCATTCAAAGCACTGTAAAAACACCAACAACCTTTTAAACCAATTTAACCATCTAAAGTGAATGTTTATTCTCTTCAATCAGGGGTGTTCGGTCCATTATTTGCCTCACCTTTTACACACACCCCCATTCTGCCAGCTTTCACTTCTGCTTGATGAAGAGTTTGCAGGATTATCAGATGTGCGAGTCATCTTGTTTGCTTCCAGCAGTGTTGGTTCAACTTTCCTGTTCTGCCGTTCCACTAATGGTCTCTGACTAGAGAAGCTCCTCTTACAAAGTTCCCTCTTCTCAGCAGAGCTTTGCTCGCTGTGTCCTGAATCTGAAGGAATATCAACGTGACTCTGGGAATTTGTTCCTCCACCTCCACCCCGCTTTTCTCTCCAGTCACCAAAATCACTGGTGTCTGAGCCCGTCTCCCATTCCTCAGCCTGGCCAGGCTGACTGGAGCGTCCAGAGTAGTGGCCAGTGGGCCAGTTGTCGTCCCCACTGCCTTTGGAACGATTAGGCCAGGGATTAGAAAATTCTCCATTAATGTATTCTTCACTTGTCCACTGGTTTGATCCGGGCTCTCTTTCTTGTCGTAAACGACGAAAGCGGGGCGGTTTGTCTTGACGAGGCGGCCGTCTTCTCCTTAGCATCTGTCTGTCTGGGTTGTCATTCTCAAAGTAGCACTCTCCTTCACGGTTTTCTGTGCCGTTTTCCATAAAGGTTCCAGTGAATTTGGGCTGGTACTTAAGAGTCTCGCGGTCAAGAGGGGTTCTTCGGGAGTAATTAGTCTCAGGGCCGTAACCATTTTCTTGCATGGAGCCACTGGTGCTATTAAACTGGGGACCTCGACCTCTCCATGTCGACATGTCTCTGGATCCCCCAAAGTTTCGGGTGTAAGTCCCAGCTGTGTTCAGCCTGGGAGGTAAAACACGACTGCCAAATCCTCTGCTGGTCCTTGCCTTTTCTCTGGAATCTGGAGCCAGCTGGTCATCAGCGTACACCTTATTGGATCTCCAGGAGTCTCTGTCAACTTTACGGACATCTCCAGAGTCTAAGTACCCTTCTCCGTTTTCAGATCCCTTTTGGCGACGCCTCTTTGGAAGTTCTTCATACTCCGAAGCCTCACTTAAGGTTTCACTGACATTTCGCCGCCGGGGCTTGCCCCTCTGGAACTCCTCCACTTTGAACATTTCCCTGGGTGTGGCTCGACCTCTGCCTGTGCGCTGGGCCCCACTGCTTCCATTACCATTATATGCCCCTCTATGGTTCTCCCCACCTTGTCGGCCACGAGATGCACCCCTGGAGCTAAATTCTCTGAAGCCTCGAGCGCGACCTCTACCCCCTCCTCTCACTGCACTAAAGGCCTGTTCCTCATCAATAAAAATCCAGTTGTTGCGCCTTGGAGCATGGGGGTCACAATTTTCTTGGCCATCCCTTGGAAACGGTTTCTTACTACTGTCCCAGGTGTTCTCCTTAGGAGAGTCATCACTGTAGGTACTCAGTGGTCTCTCTGGTTTGGTGGGACCTGGCGAATGGCGATGCTTTTCTTCAGGCTGTTTCTCAACAACTGGTGAGGCAGAATGCCTGTTGCTGGCAGGCTGGTTATCTTTCTTCAAGTCATAAACATTAGTGAGCACTTCCTTCTCCAGTCGGTAAGGGACTGCCTTCTCCTCTGGCTGAGGTTTAGGCTTCTCATTTTCCTTTTCCTCTACTTTCAGAGCCTTGAGTACTGGTTTCTTTATAGGTCCTGTCCTGCGAATCAGAGTGCGGCCACTGGTCTCTGATGACTGGCTGATGCTGACCGTGGAACTGTCTTCAGACCACTGGCTTTGAGAAGTGTTGAATCCTCCTTCCTGTTTCTGATCTTCCTCTCGTTTCCAGTTTTCTTTGGAGCCTTCTGGGACATCATGGCCATCTTTAAGATGCTTGTCTTTGGAGTCTGATTTGATGTATTCTCCGGCAGCCTGAATTTTTGAAGTGTTCTGTGCAGTGGTAAGCAAGCCTTGATCATGAAGGTGGTGGTCTCTATCTGTGCTTTGGTTCTGGTAAGATTCACGGTGGAGATCATCATTTGGGCGGTTCAAGCATTCGCTGGCTCTCTCTTCGTAAGAGTCGTGTTGGGAGCGTGCTCTGTCATTACTGTGGAGGATAAACAATGGCAGAGGTCAACAACACACATAAATGATGCATGACATCGCACTGCTACCTGAAGACAAGTAAATGTCTCAACAAGCAAGAAATATGTTGTTATAAGAAATATAAAATAACGAATCTGTAATACTGACCCATCATCTGGTTGGCCATTGTCTGAGCTTTCATGCTGTCTCTGATAGGGTGGAGTAAAGCTGCGTAAGGGGTAGCCATCCTGGTTCCACATTGGGAACGGCTCAGTTGAGGCAGCTCTTCTTTCCTGGTGCAAGCTGGTATGAGATCCCTCATCAGAACCAGGACTATTCAAGCGGTCTTGGGGCATCACTGGTTTCATCATTCCTGCTAAAAATAATGGAGGTTTTTGATTTAAAAAAAAAAAAAAAAGTCTCATTTTAATCGCAAAGTGAATTTATGACTTTGCTCACCTGAAGAGTGGACAGCACCAGGATAGTAATCCACTTGTGGCATGCAGGGTTCCATGAAAGGTGGCATCATCATCCAGCGGGGATCAAACCCAAGGACATGAGGGGGATAGTACCCCCTCGGGGTGTGGGTTGAGCCAGACGTTGTAGGGTGACTAGACTGTTGCCAGTGCTGCATCTTATATAGCTGTTCCTACACAGTGAAGAAATTATTATTATGAATTCAATAATGCATACTGCCAACAGTAGCCTAAAAACAATCTTTCCTGTAGACACTGCTAGACCTGCATATTAATCAGAGCTGCATCAGCTGGGACTCACCCTTTGCTGCTGGTGTTGTGGCTGCTTTTGGAAGCGGTTTGAGGTGGGTTTAGAGGGAAGACTTCCACCGTAGTCTCCTGAGGGTGAAGAGGGCTCCGGGTTATCATCTTCACTTCCATGGTAGTTAGGGAAGTTAGATTCTTCTCTGTAGCTATGCCCCGGTGAGCTGTTGTGGGCACATTCGCTTGCATCTGAAAATATTATTTTGAAATATTTATGACTTGTATTCAATCCACCCATTTTATCTGTAGTTACATTTTTATTACCTCTTGTGGCATATTGCCAGCTATCATGGTGGTTTTTACTGTGGTCCCTGCTTGGGGAAAGTGGGGCTTCTTTGCCCTCTCCTTCTTTATTACACTCTTCAGGCCGTGATGCCTGCCTTTCGATCTTTCCAAACTTCTCATCCAGCTTTTTTAGTTTTTCAGCACAGGCAGCCAGTCGTTCCTCACGAGCACGTCTCTCCTCCTCCTCCCTGCGTCTGCGTGCCCTCTCAACAGCCTCTGACAACTCTGCCGACATGTACTTCGCCCTAGCTGGTCCCTGAATCTGAGAATGACGCTGGTGATCTTCCTGTTCACCCAGTGGCTCCCCTTGATTTTTCTGCTGGGTCTGAAGAAAGAACGACAAATAATTACATTTTACAACTTTTACTTTTACTATAAATAAATGTGTGCAAACTCAATTCAACTTTAACAGCAGGCCATTTTTCTCATTGTCAAAATAATTTCCTTTCAAGAAAACACTTCAAAATCATGCGTTAAAACTTTTTAAGGACGTAGCAGAAAAGGAAAAGCATAATGCGCTTTTTTATTTTGTCTACATTTTTTGCACTTGCACACTAATCACACTATCTCTATGGTTACAGTAAGTTCATCTCTCGCAAATCCGTTTCATGACTAAGGTATCTACAAAAACACATAGTTGTCATGTGCCGAACAATGCATCACTACATTGCACAGAGGAATTAAAGCATAACCTGTTTTGACTGCAGAACAAATAAACCTCAGATAATCTCTGATGGTGATTGTCACGGTGGAAAAACAGTGTAGTGTGTATTTACCAGGGAGTCCGTAGAGGGATATCTATTGTTACTCTTCCTGGAGGGCTCTTGATGGAGAGGTTGGTAAGAATAACTCTCTTCTGGACCCTCATGGGGATAAGGTGTCTCGCCTGAACTCAAGGAAGAATGGCAGTCACGCTGGTTCTCTCTCTCCCGCTCCCACTCGGTCCTTAAAGGTAACAGATTGACAATAAACCTTTAATCATTAGAGGTTTGACCTTTTTAGAACATGACCCAAGGAATAAAAAAAAAACAAAAAAAAACAGGAGATCTCACCACATTTTGTTTTTGTCATTATTTTCCTCTTCGTCATCACTAAACTTGAGCTTCTCGCTATAATCAACCTCCTCGTGGAGTCCTTTAAAAAAGAAAACCAGTCAACAACAGTGCTGTGTGACGAGACATGAATTCGGGAAAATGAGTTGCCGCCCAACAACTACTACTGACCAGCCCATCCATCCTCGCAGTCATTGTCAAGTTCATCCAAATCTTTCAGGTCCTCTGGATTGATGATGGCTGGGCGTGCAGGCCTGTCAACAGGCCTGCGGATGGGCTGAGAAGACAGTCGAAGGGGAGCGCGAACAAAGCGGTTCTCCTTTTTCACGTCACCGCTAAACCACAGATAATAAAAACACAAGTTAGCACACTAATGGTCCACAAGGGCTACATTTTCAAGCTCTGCTGCCAACTAGTTTAGAACTGAAGAAGCCTTCTGGAGAGAAGGGGAAATGTCTTCAAGATCAACCTTTCAAAGTCCAGTTGCCTACAAATCTAACCTTGGATAACTATGACCTGGATGAATGAGAACCTTCACAGACATAATGAGGCCTACTTACTTGACAACATCGGGCTTGATAAGATTCTGCCTGAAAACTGGTTTGTTGTCAAATCGCGGTGGGGCTGCAACAGTGGTGGACACGTTATCTCCACTTGTAGTTTCACGCGACTCTTTCGAGCACATCTGCACACAGAACACACCAATATTCAACACATATAGAACATGGGCACGTTTGATAAATCTGTACCGCACTTACAAATGCAGGTAACATGTCATGATAGACAGCTGTGGAAGTGTGGTGGAACTGGTACTGCAAGGCAGTGGGGACGGCTGTTCTGCGAATAGGTTGGGCGGGTCGCAGAGAAGGCTCCTTAGGATCGAGGACTGGCGGATGAGAAGTCACTACACTACAAGACGTTGTGCCAGTTGTAGAGGAAGGGTGAGAGGAGGCTGGAGGGGTACCAGTCTCACCCAGGGCAGGGGTTTTACCCTCTGGGTCTGTTGCCAGGCCGAGGGTAAGTGATGAAGGCTGAAGGTTCCTGCCACCACCTTCCCTCCAGCTTGTCACATCTTGACGTGAGGGAAAGGGATTAAAAAAACAAAAAAAAAACTCATGTTACAGAGTCCACTTGTAATTTAGATGGTGACTTTACAAGACTGCAAACTAAAGAATGAGAGCGGAGACTAACTTTGGGGGCGGAGGCTTGGTCCGGGCCCATACGACGGATCGAAGCCGCTTCTTTCCTTGCCAGCTCTGTCCTGTTCTCCAGCTGCCTTCAACGTGGGAAATTCCTCGTGAGAGAAGGGCTGAAGTCGGTTTGAGGCCCTTGAACCTGGCGTGATCATGAAAACAATTGACAAATCAATCGGGCGAGACATGTTGGCTGTCGTGGGGATCAGATGACTCACCATCTTGCTCTGCTGCCTTTCCATTTAGCTGGGCCCATTGCTTTGGTCCACCTGTGTTTGTGTTCTGTTAAAAACCAGACCAAATAGACATTAGGGAGGAGATCTTAGTGGAGCCTACATTTACAGTTGCAAAAGCTGAACACACACTCACCTCCGGGCTGGCTGTCGGTGAGGGCTTCTGAAGATTGGTAACAGATTTCGGTAAAGCCAGCTGTGGCTGCGATTCCGGCAGCTGTTGTATTGCTGCAGTAGAACTGCACCAAAAGAACATTTTTTTTGAGGCACTGTGACTTCTGAAGACTAGAATTACTGATAAAAGAACATCTGAGGAGCACATGACTTGCTGCTGTGTTTACCTCTTTTGATCTGGTTGCTCCTGCTTGTTCGCCCATCCTGTACCGTCTTTAGGCACAATAATCACGTTGGGATCGTTTCCTTTGTTTTCAGACTTCAAGCTCGGCAGGTGAGCAGGTGGGGGCATGCGCCGTGCTGTGACCACTTTACCAAGACTCTGCAAGCCATGTCGGGGAACAACTGGGCGACAAAACATAGACGGGCACAGCAACAAGGAGTGCGAGATTAATAACATCCAACAGAGACAAAATATATGAAGAAAGCAGAGGTGAATAGGCACATAAACCAGCTTACCTGTGTTTTTCTGAGTTTCTATTGATTTTCCCTTGTACTTGTCAAATAGGCTGAGTGAGGAATACTTGCTTTTCCCATCCTTGGCCTTGTTTATTTGCCCCAAACGATCGGACATTGCGATGTAATGTCATCGAGTATGGAAATTTTTCTTTGCGCCCCTTTCCAGTTCCTTCTGATTCTAAAGAGAAATGGAAAAGTAAACACTTGACATCGAACTCATAGTAAGAAACAACTAAGATTTGTGAGTGGACAAGTTGCTTTAAACAGCAGAATTGCTTGCACTTTGCTGTAATCTCAGCAACATCATACAGACATGGGACATATGAGTCGCATTTGGAAATATGTTTTCTGAAAAGAATATGAATGTCGCTAAGCAGAAACCTTGGCGGACATTAAAAAGGTAATATTTATGGCGTATTTGCGAGGTCAGTACTTCTGCTAAAGAAAGACTTCAACCTCAGTTTTTGTTTTTCCATATCCTCACTTGAAGGGAAAAAGGTCAAAAGGTTAAACTTGCCTACAGCTTGTCAGAAGACACCGTCCTCGTGTAGGTTTACAAACATAAAGTTGCTGTGCACTGCCATATTTAAGAACATACAAGCAGCAGGATATGATATATTAAACCCAGTAAAACAGGACACTACAGCTGAATGTTATGATCAACAGAGTAACTTTGGAGGACTTTTTGCAAGTAACAAAAAAAAAAGGAATTAGCAATAATTATATTAAAACTATTACTGCAGCCTGCTTTTATTCTTTACATCCACATTTTGTGATCACAATGTGAGCAGTCGAATGTGTGAGAAAATGTCAGATTATTTGAAAAGACTTCATGTCACTATGGTTTAACAGAGGGACACCAAACCACAGTCCTTTATTTTCTCCAAATAGAAGCTATGACCTATTCAAGCATACCAAAATACTAAATTTTACAAGAGCATAAATGCTAACTTGACAACAGTGTAGTTATTAAATCATTTACCATGTATTTTACATCATTTTGATGACTGCAATCGTATCACTCATCCACAGACCTCACTATGTATACTTAAAACTAACACACCATTCAAAAGCAAAATTCCAAAAATTATAATATAAAAAAAAAAAGGAAATGAAGACACGGCGCAAATTAGACTTGTTCTTTTCCCAAACTGGGGCGTTTATGTTGAGTTTTAACTCTGCATTCTAAACATTCCATGGGGCATCCGAAAACACAAAACCGCTTACGAGCCCTGAAAAGATCAAGCCCATAACATGGACGATTTAAGGAAATTATTTAAAATGTTCTATTCTATCAACAACCTCCTATTTTATATTCAAAAAGAAAAAAAGCCTCCCAATACAACATGAAACATCAACTTAGATTTAGACTCAGCTAGCGGATGCTATAAACGACCGCTAACGCTATCGGATTCTCGACTTTGTTTACATAATAACATTATTACCACCACAACAGCGCCAAAATGACCTCAACGAAATACCTTATCATGCTAGAAATTGCTGTTTATTCGAGCATTTGAGTTATTTTACGTTTGGTAATACCTTACTGCCTTATAATAAGCTAACTTTAAGGCTAACTAAGGTATTTTGAACTAGCATTTACCATTTTGCGGCACAAAAACAATAAAATCAAGCTATCTCGTCAGAAATGAAGAACAGCAAGAAAATATTCGCTCTGGTCAATGTGGTCAAACTAACCACATCTTACTTCAAAGATGATAATGATGATAAGTAGCGTAACAAAGGAGGTGTAGTTACTGGTAATATGCTAGTTAGCTGGTGGCTAAAATATAATAGCGATGTAATCGTCAAGAGCCGGTGGTCGAAGTCTTGTGGACCTTGTATTTTTAACCTCACATAATTTTAACTGACAAATATACACACCGACCGTAGATATGTGTTGTTAACTTTCTACTGAAATGAGTACCTAGTAACAAAACACATCAAAACTCGGCTAGTTAGCTTCGTCAGTATCTCCGCAAACTAGCGAAAAAGAAATTCCGTTTAACTTCATGTGAAACCTTCAAAAACAACCTTGACAGGCCGAGACACCTCTCTATGAGACTGGGGGACATTTTAGGAGGCATTTATTCTGTGGGAAATATTTTAGGTACTTAGACCAAACTAAGATATTCAACCTTTCTCGGCTTTCACAGCGGTCGGTCGATATGGATGGGAATTTAGGACAAGGCGATTAAAAATGGCTGCTGCACAGAACAAAGCAACAATAACACTCGGCATTGGGCACCACAGGAAAGAACTGCACATTCGAGACAGCAATCCGCATCCATAACTCACCGATTCAACGACTTAGTGTGCCTTGTAATCACTGAGAGTGATATATTTCCACGAACTGCTGCCTAATCAAAGGATGGATGGCGATTGAGAAGCTCAATCTTCATACGTTGACCCGAATGCGGTATTTTTGCTGGGATTCCACCCGGCCTGGAAATGAACGGGATGGTGTGTGAGTGCGGGCTGGCTGGGCTCGACACCGCCAGCGTCATACGTCACTAAGTGATATGAGTGCCCCCTGTCGGTCGCTTTAAGTAACTACACATCACCAATTTCATGTATCTCTTACGCTGTTGAGGTAATTTACTGTGGGAATCTACTGCATATCAATATATATGCAATTAGTCTCCGAAAAACCTTGGCTCAACCACGTTTGCACCATTGTGGCCTTGATTGAGAAACGATAATTTGCTGTTACATCTTACGACTCATTTTGAGTAGAACATAGTAAACTGAGGTCATGTGGCACGATGCTCAAAAACGCCACTAGGGGGCACGATTGGCCTACCTTTGACGTTTGTGAAACGACCTATTCAAATTTATGGATT
The DNA here is from genome assembly GCA_016586285.1 of Arothron firmamentum. Lineage (NCBI taxonomy): Eukaryota > Metazoa > Chordata > Actinopteri > Tetraodontiformes > Tetraodontidae > Arothron > Arothron firmamentum. The sequence continues at coordinate 303,722 of BJFM01000436.1, read as the reverse complement.
CAATTGCATTTAGTAGTCCATCGAAAATACTCAACATTAATCCTGTTAGCAATAATCTACACGCTTGTTATGCTAAAATTTGACTCCCATTAAATCTGTTATGCTGTTCGGGGGGGGGGGG
>BJFM01000436.1:264890-287759 GCA_016586285.1 Arothron firmamentum | reverse complement strand
GCAGTTGTAGGGGAGGGGCGGTGTGGCTATTTTTAATCAAGAATCCATGAAAACAGCTGTCATCATTCCTGCTTTACACAAACAAGGAGCGAAAACATCAGAAGTGTTTGTGATTAAATCCGTTTTTTTTTTTAAAATATGTCAAGTAAATACCACTTCAAGCATCAACTGAATGAGGTAGAAAATAAGAAATGATGGATTTTACTGACTAATATCCATGGCTTTAGCCTCAAAAGTCTATCTGAGATGTGAACTGCTTGAATAACTTCAGCAGTTGTTCGGACGAGGTCACATTTTAGGATGCAGGCACTTCACCTCCCACTTCAAAGAAGGCCTGACCTCTGACCCAGGCGCAAAACCGAGGGTGGACGGTGTCAGAGATGCGGCCCACGCGGCCTTGAAATATTCAGACACGGGGAGCAGAACCTCCGTCAGCGTTCCCACGCAGCCTAATTTAGCTGCGAGTCAATGAATTCCTCACTGAACAGGGAGGACGGAGCTGCATATCAAGGAGGATTTCGCATGAATTAGTGAAGCATCTAAACATGGCTGAGGGCCTCTGGACGCACGCTGCATATTCAGATTTCATTTTAATCTGTGTTAATATGATGCAGCTCTGACTCTGCTTTGACTCCAGAGCAGTTGGATTCTGTCAGCATATTTTACCATCGTGGTTTTTTAAGATAAACTTAAAAGCTAAGGGAGTAAAAGAGCACAGATGAGACAAACTACAGGGTGCAGAAATATTTATTTCTACATTTTCATGTAAGAATATACACCATGTTGGGTTAGCCGCAAAGCTCATTTGCAAAAGAAAATATCACATTTTTACCTCAAACTGCATAAAAATATATTGCAGTTGAAAACATTTGACATTTAGGTTTTTTTTTTGTTTTTTTTTTACTAAATTCATCATCAAAAAAAGTTACACATCACAAAATTTAGCAAAAATGCAAAAAGTTTTTTCCATTCAATTAGGTGGAAAGAGGACGTCAGTGCCCAAACTCAATGTAAAATGAATGTGTATATGTGAAATAGACATGCTCACAAATGTTTTTATTTTTGGTACGACTGTGAACTTCCCCGATATTCCACTGCACGACTGTTTTGAGAGTACAATACCGGTGAGCTCATAGAGGAGGAATAAAACTAGCTTCTCCACGCAGAAAATGTTTGTTGAGTTGATCTGGAAAAAAAAGGAAAAAAAAAAAAAAAGAAAACCAGATTTAAGTTAAATGATCTATTTCCAATTAAAGGTTATTAGCAGTTAGCTGCTATTAACGCTGAGACTTTAAAAACAAGATGAGCAGAAAGCAATAAAGTAACTTTCTGGCCTCTTTTCATGTCTGAATCTGTTGAAGCGGGGAGCTTCGCTGCAGCATTATTGTGTAATTTAAAATATGAATTTCATTTCCACTGCTGCAAACCAGAAACTGAATATGAAGCTGAGTGTTATTGTACCGACAGAGGAGGGAACGAACAGTGCGAGTGTTGGCGTTCCCAAAAGGTTGTGCGTTATCTCTGCACACTTCAGAGCGAATTCCAATGAAACGCATCTGCCATGTGAGAGGGAGATGAGAAGCAGCTCTGACAGATATGGAGAGGTGCACCCTGGGATTGAGGAGTGAGAGAAACGCATGTGCAGAGAGACTGCAAGAGCTTCCAGTTACACAGTTTCATAAATATGATTGAGCTGTGTAGAACGTTGAATGGAGGGGAGAACATTTTAAAAGACGCAAAGCAAATTTAAATCCTCATCTGACTTAAATTAAAAAGGCCTGAACTCAGTTTAAGGCTTCACCAGTAAGAAATACACACACACACACACACACACACACACACACACACACACACACACTTACTGGTTTGAAGAGCCAAAGGTGTTTCCAGTAAACCCTGAAAATTAACAACAAAACATTATAACTGTTGGTAAGAAAAAAAAATAAAATAAAAAGGCAGAACCAACAAATGGATGCATTTTTAGCACAACCCCCACACACACACACACACACACTATTATCAATTATTTTATGTCCACTCACGCATGTAACCACACTGCTCTCAACGCTCCTGCCGAGTGCTCACGAACAATGCGACATTTAAATGTGATGTTGGGGAAATTATTTTAACTACTAATAGTCCCACCTCCTGCCTGTGGCTGTTGTCCAAAGCCAGAGAAGCTGTTGGGCTGACTTCCAAACCCAGAGCCCTGCTGGGCAAGATTCCCGAATGATGGAGTGGCCTGATTGGCCAGAGAACCGAAGGACGGGCCACTGGGAGGTGATGCAAAGCTTTAAAAAAAAGCAGATGGAGAAGATGTGACATGGATATGGTGCACAGAAGAGGAACGATATGTCCAACCTTCTACTAAATTCAGCTGACTAGAAACATTATTTAAAAGGCAGGCGTGCATTAAACAGCACTGCTTAAATCCAGATTTTTAACAAATACAAAGGTAAAAAATGTACATTCAAACAGCAAGGAAGGTGTCAGATGGTGTATGTGAGGATTGGGAGAAGGGGATTTTAGCTGTAATCCCCCCTGCAGGACCCATACCCATTCAGTGAACTAAGCAAAACAGAGGAAGGGAACGAGAGAAAGATAGCCGTTTAATCTGCAGGCAGCAGTGAGATTATCTCATGCAAATAATCCAGCACAGGGGGTTTGACAGATTTTAGCCAAACGCAACTAAATATTGGCACATGCACTAACTGCATAATGTTTAAAATTACAGAACAATTACTGCATATTTGAATTCTTCCTGGCAGATTAACCCAAAAGCTATCATAGACATGCATGAGGTGTGAGAATGTTCCAAAGTGTGATGACCTCTTACCCAAATCCACCCATGTTGGAAGCTGCAGTTCCCTCTCCAAACACCTTACCAGTGGAGGAACCCATAGCATTATTGAAAGCAGGGGCTGGGCCAAATGACGCTGTGGAACCGAATCCTGGAGAGCTGCCGAAGGCAGGTGGACTCCCAAACACCGGAGCGCTGCCGAACCCGCCTGTGGAGAAACAACGGCTTTCTGTCTTATCTGTAAGGTGTTACCAAACTACCCGTTCTGCCCCCAGTATAAATGCTGGTCCTCCATGTGGTTAGATCCTGCGTTCATATCGTCCAAACACATTTTCCTATATTATAAAATGACTTTCATTAAATCAGCAAGGCTCTCTGGAGGAAACAACAAATCACGCTGACACTTGAGCCCACCTTGAGCAATGGTCAAGAGTAAAAGAGGCCGTGAAGAAAAGATGCACTGAAATTACAGCCAGACCACCAGCGTGCAACAGTAAATTATTGATTGGGGTAATGTAACAAAATTACGTCCGTATGCCAGTGATGTTGCATGAGTGTGGAGTGGAGCCAGTATCCCAGCGAAGCTAAGGAACAACTGGCAGGGTTGTCCTTGAATTAAAGAGTTGTCCTTACTCATTCATGTTCTACAATTAATCTGATTTGCATCTGTTGGTTCTAAATATCCAACTTAACACCATGGGCCATTTAGACAATATAAAACAGTGCTTTGGTCCCTCCCGCTTTACATTTAAAATAAATAAATAAATTAAAAAAAGTATTATTAGTCCACTTTCTATTCAGATTCTCTCAGCAACTTTGCAGAAAGGTTTCACACACACACACACACACACACACACTGAACTATCAAAATCACAAAACTTGGAGAGGACAGATAAGATAAGATAAGAATGAATTTGGAAGTAAAAACATCCCATCAGTGATTGATCATGCTGTGACTTGCTCATGCTGATGGGCAACATTACATCAGCAGTACTCAGGCAAGTAAACCCCCTGCTGGGACGACATGATTAGAGTGTTGCAGCTCTGATTCCTAAACCTGCTGCTGTGTTCAATGCAGTCCTGGGTGGATCCGCGCCTTTTCCATCATTATCAAACAAGCTGATCAAATATTAACTGCTAACTTGGGAGAAAAAGGAGGAGAGAATGAGAATATCCAGCAGAGGAGACAAATACTGTCAGGATTAATTTATCCCTGAACACAAGGCTTTTAAGTCATTTCCATGGTAACCAAAGAGCCCTGTACTTTGAGGGCAGTTTAAATGAATTACATAGAAAGAAAAAAATACGATTATAGACTGGTCGACCAGCTTTCAGCTTGTCGGTGAGGGAAACAGGGGGCCTGGGAGATAAAAATCGATGGACCAATCAATTCTTTCACTGGCGCCGACACAACAGATATTTTTGGGTCGGGAAATGCGTGCAGTCGATGTGGTAACAGCAGTTTGTGTGTCCCGTGTCCTAGCTCTACTCCAGTGACGAGGACACAGATGCAGACGGCAGGTTTGAGGCTTCATGTTGGTGACACCAGACAAGATAAATTATTCTACATCGTAACACGTACAAACTCTTGCTGTCGAGAGTATGGAATTATTATAATGATAATCACATGTACATAATTTATATTATTAAAATGCCAAACTTTGATGTACCTGGTTTTGCTGGAGTAGAATAGGAGCCAAAACCTTGGGATGCAACGCTCCCGGTGCCGGTAGTGAAGGTTCCGCTGGCTTTTTGTTCGCCAAAGGAGGACTGTCCAAAACCAAACGTCTTGGCACCACTATTCCCAAACAAACTGTTTGCAGCTAAAGGGGGAAAAAACGCATTAAGTGATTTGTGCCCATCTTGTGTATTTTAAGTAACAGCTTCTACAAGCTAATATTTTGTTTTGCAGCTTACACAAACCTACCTGGTTGCTGCCCGAACCCTCCGGTAGTAGAAGAGGTGCCAAATGGGTTTTTATTTGCAGCTCCTTCACTTGGTTTACCTCCCAGACCACTGAAAAACCCTCCACCAGCAGTTGTCCCTCCTGAATTTGCTGGACTAGAACCAAAGAGACTGCCGCCAGATGATGGCTGCTGCTGCTGTAATTAAGGAAGCAATAACAATATGCATTGGAAAAAAAATCAAGACAATATAAGTCAATATCACTCTACTGATTAGTATAGAAATAATTGGGCAAGTGGTAAGAAGTGGGTACCTGTCCAAACAACCCCCCACTGCTAGGTTGCTGGCCAAAAGCAGAACAACCAAAACCTGCAAGTAAAACAAAAAGAATTCAGGAAATAACTAATGTAATTTTTCTGCAACTGGGGTCCCATTCCATTTCTAGATATCCAGCCTAATTCACAGACACACTCACCAGATGGTTGTCCAAAGCCAAATCCGGAAGACGACGATGTTGTGGTGTTGCTCCCAAATGCAGGGCCTTGCCCAAACCCGGAGCTCTGTCCAAATGCAGGTGCTGTGCTCTGTCCAAACAGCCCAGAGTCTTTGCTGCTGGCTGTGTTGGCAGTGCTTGTGCCGAAGGAGAAAGAAATGGCGCTACTAGTAGTAGAAGCACCAAAAAGACCTCCTCCTGTAGTTGCACTGTTGGACGTTGCTCCAAAAGCTGACTGACCAAAAGAAAAGCTGCTGGCTGTTCCAGTACTACTAGCAGGCTGACCAAAGCCATTCCCTTGGCCGAATACAGGCTTACCGAAACCTGTTCCACCTGACGCACCAAACCCCGGTGAGCCAAATGTAGTCGATGCAGGGGCTGCGAGGGCTGAAGGAGCTGAAGACACCAGCGGAGCAGCAGGCTGTCCAAACACAGTGCTAACAGCAGCAGCTCCTGGTGTCGCTACTGGGCTAGATACAGCAGCAGGGGCAGGAGTGGAGCTCACAGCTGTAGCTGTGCTGAAAACTGGGTTAACTCCAAAGGAACTGCTGTCTGTTGTTGCGATGGTGGGCTGAGTGAAGAGTGAACCAGGCACAGAGAGAGGTAAAGAACTGCTGTCTTTCACTGTGTTGGCAGGCTGAGTAAAGAGTGAACCAGGGAGGGCAGGAGTGGGAGTTGGAGCTGTCTGGGAAACCGCAGGTGTGGCAGCAGCTGAAGGAGGCAAAGGTGTAGCTGTAGTGGTGCTGTCTGGGGCAGCTTCCACCGTGGTGGAAGTACTAACTGCTGTTGTAGGTGGCGCTAATGTTGGTGGGGTAACAATGGAGGAGGAAGGTGCAGCTGTGGCTAAAGGAGGTGCAGTAGCTGCAATCGCAGCAGCTGCTGTTGTTTCTGCTTCTGCATCATCTGCTGCAGTTCCAGGTTCTCCTAAAGCACTGGAAGTCTCTACAACTGGTTCAGCAGCAGGTTGTTTTTCAGGTGGTGGTGTGGGTTCAGTAGTTGGTGGTGGAGCTTTTATTTCCTCTAAGGGAACTGCAAGAAGACTACTGAAGGACACAGGTAAAGCAGAGGCAGCTGAGCTAGACTGGGGAGCAGAGAAAGTTGGCTTGGGGTTTGGCTCGGGGGGCTTAAACAGACTGCCGGAGGATGCTCCCTTGGACAAGTCTGAGCCAGCAGAAACATCTGGAGCCATTTGGAGAACTGAACCAAAGCTAAACTGTGCCCCTCCCTTGCCCACACCAAACCCTGGCTCCACAAAAGAAAATGAGGCAGCAGCAGGTTTAGATGAAGTATCTTTTGCTTCTTCTCCCTGACCCACACGGAGTCCAGAAAAACTGCCCAGGGTTTCTCCTCCACCTGCCTTCATGGGCTGTGCGTCTACTCTGAAGGCAGCTGCAGAGGATGGGGGCTTGTCTGCTGAAGCGTTGGATGGCACAGTAGAAGATGCGCTGCTAACAGCAGCAGAGACTGCCTCCCCAGAAGTCTGGCCAAAAACCATTTTGCCATTTCCAAAAGAGAATTTGTTTATATCCTTTCCTGCAGGGTCACAAAGAAAAAACAAAAAATCAAACGGAATGAAGAGGTGTGTAGAGGATATACTTCCCACAATACTGCTCTGAGTTTTACCTTGTGATTCCTGCATCACTGAAGCAAAACCGAACCCTGCAGACCTGCAAAAGAAAGTTAAACCTGCACTTAAAACAAAAATAACACTAACATCTTAAACTGCTGTATAATTTAATTACCAATGTAGGCAAAAGTCAAGCTGCTTTTGTCTGAACTGAAAGCTAATTCTGTTTTTTATTTTATTTGAGATAAAATAAACATGAGTTTCAAGCAAGAGGGCATCACATTAAAGAAAAATCAATATAATAAACCAAGTTAATAATGTCCCCTTGGAAAAGTGATTGGTTACAGTCCTCCGACATCCCACAAGCAATATTTAAGTGCAGTTTATGATTCAATGTGTTCGAATAAACAAAACGCAGATAGTCCCTACTTTTTTTTTTTTTTAACTGCTTGATTTTGCTTCTACCAAGATTACTTACCCTGGTGCAAAAGAAAAGCCTTGACTGGAGCTTTGCTCAGCTGAGCTAGCAGGAGCCACAGAAACATCTGTCTTGGATGGCTGACCTGAAAAGTTGTCCAGAAAGTTTTAAGGGTCAGTCCACAACAGTCATGACTGGTGATATTTTATGACAGGGGGTGGACTTAGTTTTTCTTGAAAACAAAACAAATTCTTACAATGCAGCTGCTTTACTATACAATAATGAGGAAAAAAACCCTGCAGTGTCTGCTAAGCAATTTGACAGGCATTTCAGATGAACACACACAAGCACTACTGCTCTGCTGTACAACATCAGCACCGCTATAAGATTATCTCGTACCCCAGGGCTACTGCAGCTGCAATGGTGAACTGAAGAGCATGTCAAACTTACAACAAATGTCAGTGGATAAAGATTTGTGCACTAGTGGGCAGTACTACAATATTTGCAGCAACAGAAGGCAATTATAAAAAAAAAAACTTTTTATGTGCAACTTTAATGCAGATTATACATTTACATATACAAGTTACTGGCACTATCTAAAGGCTAGCTGATTCTCTTCTGTTGAAAATATATAAGATGCTAAAAATCTAACAAAATGTAATGTGTAAAATGTAACGAAAGCTGCTTGAAGCAGAATCATGGTGGACTATGCTTGTACTATTAATGAATCCATTCACACAAGTCAATCAACTGTATTATTAAAAATTAAGTTTCAAACAGCACTGAACAGGCCTTTGCAGAGCTCCAGCACTCTTCCACCCCTGCACACTTGTGCCCCTGGCCCTTGTGTTCCACACCTTTTTAACATTTAAATGTTTTTGAACTTAATATGCCCATAGACAACAGTGTGGAAAAATCTGAAATATTTCACCAGATCTCACACGTTTGCAAATTGTCAAAAGTTTTTTTTTTTTTTTTTTTTTAAACATGTTAAAATAATAATTCTGGGGGGCGGGGGGGAGATCCTGGCTGCACTTGTCCATCGTTCCGGCCGTAATATTGGCTGAGTAGATTGAGAAGCACGTACATGAAAAAGACACTTACCAAACACAAAGCCTCCCTGTGAACTGATGGTGGCTTCGGAAGAGATCTTCTGGATATTTGGAGTAGGATTCTGCACAGATGATTTCAGCATTTGACAATACATCTTTATACAAGGGTCATTAAAATGAACTTGGCCAGAAAAGTGGCAAAGATGTGTGTGAGGAGATCCCTGCCACTCAAGTGCAATTTATAACACCGACATATTAACATGAAACTGGGACATTTCTCACCCATAAAAAACTCCCAGCAAGCTGTGAATGTCTGCAACTTAAATGGTTTTAAAAACTAACTTGGGCCAGGCACTGAAAATGAATCAACTTGTTTTCAATTATTGAGGGAAAAAAAGGGCAACTAATGTTCATTTGACATATATCTTTATAAGTGATGTTAAATTTTATTATTCAGCTCTGCAAAATATTTAAATTGTGATCTGGATTTTCTAATAAAAATAATAAGAAACCTTTATTTATACAGAGTCAGTAAAGAGGATATATTCTTATTTTCAGTGAGGACCTCTGCGCTAACCTTATCTGTAGGCTTTTTGATGCTTATAGCTGTGTGGATAAACAAATATGTGAGCAACATCTGTTTGCAGAATGATTAGTACACCCAGAACTCACTTTTATTGCCTGGTTGGAAACAGTTGTAAAGACCTGAGCTGTTGGCGCGAGTCCCGATGAACTGGAAAAGTAAACAGAAAAAGAAGTGATTGTTTGACTACTATACATAACAAAGTATTACACATTGGTATTAAGAGATACAGGGTATTTGTCTTTTGGAGATTGGAGATTTTGGACAATGGAGATGTCGCGCAACAAAATTCAATAGAAACACTGTTAATTACATTTTACCTTTTTCATAATCATATATTCTCTGGAAATTTTGAAATACAGAGGCTGAGGTGTTAGCGTTAGGACATGTGCATTAGTGGAGAATCCTAAGAAATCCAGAGCGATGGTTTTACTTTGCTAGTTTTATAATGTGACCTAGCTTTATTTGGGAAATGCCCCAAGGAGGGATGCTGTTCTCAGATCACGCACAAAAAAAAAGAAATAAAATGGAGCAGAGCCCAGTGAGGCAGAAAGAGCAAGGTGAGGAAAAACAGCCTGTGACTCATCTTTGAATACAGTTAATAAAGGGATATGAAGAATTTAATTCCATAAAAAGAGACTACCAGAGCACTGTCCACGTATTTTAATTTCACTTAGTCCCTTATGCTCCAGCACACTAGATTTTAAATTAAACTACAGGCATGGTTACATTTGGCTCTATCTTTTATATTAACATGTATTCCAGGTTAAAGGAAAGATAGGCTAATCAAAGGAAGGAAATTAAAAACTCTAAAGACGGGAAATCTTGGTGAAAACACAGTGGCTACAGAAAAAAAAAATCTACCGATTATCTCTTTTTGATTTTACCTGATTGAGTTAGAAACTGGTGAAGGAGTCTCTTTGTCCTTGAGCTCCATGATATTGACAACCTGAGGAACAGTCTTCAGTGTAGACTCTGTCAAAGATGCACCAATGACAGCTGGAACTAAAGCAAAGAAATATTAAATAATGCTGTGTACTCTAGGTAAAAGAATGTCAAAGCTATGTTAGGTTTGTCTAGATAAAGCCATTGTTATGTGACAAATATTAATGAATGAGTCTTGTGAGTAGTTTAAATGTAATAAAATTATATCCAATTGTTATGTAAAACTTGTCTAGAAGTCTATGTCTCCCCCTAGTGAATTATAATGGACCTAACAACTCACTATTTAACAAACGGCAAAGATTTAAAGCTGCCTGCTACAGCTTTACTGTCATTATAAATGCTTACTTTACACTGCAACCTTCCTACCTGTCTTCTGTGTGGCCATTTGCCTCCTCAGAGCAGCAGTGGCTGCGGCCTGTTGGGCAGAGATCGTGACAGGGATGGCCCTCTCGGTTGGCGGGGCCCCATGTTTTACAGTTTTTGTGGCAAGTGCTGTACTTTCAGCTCCGCTGAGGTTGATCTTATTGGTGGGAACTAGAATATCAATACAATAATTTTGAATGAGTCACAATATAGTAGCCTTAACCATAACATCAACATAGCTCTTGTTCTCCATCTCACGTACAAATCAGGGGAAGTCTAGTTATATTAACACCTGTTTAGGTTTGTTTTTGGTTTTAGCATTTTTTTAAAATCCAAGACAGGCAACACCACAGTTAAAATTTATATAAATATCAGTTACAATTTACTCACCAGGGCTGGGAATAGGACTGAGCCCGAAGCCCATACCTGGGCCTGGCTGAATTTTGGTCAAAGGGGTGGACTGAATGGCCCCGAATCCCGGCTGGATAGAGGGTGTTCTCACAACGGCTGGGTGCCGGAGGGTGGACAAAGCAGGCGGAATGACAGGTGTGGGAAAAGCTTCAGGCTGTAGTTCGTCTTCCTCCAGTTCTAGGTGAGCAGGATGAGGTTCCAGGGACTGGGACAGGGAGGACGTGGAGCTCACGTCATCTAAATCCTCATAATATTTCGGTGAAAGGAAGGCTGAGCGAGATAGGTTGGCTAAAAAAAAAATAATAAAAAAGAGAAATACTTAAAGCTGCAATTCATTTTTCCTATTGATGTTAATTAATAGTTAATATCCACCCCAGAGCAGAATATGTACCTGGTGCGGTGGATCGTACAGGAGGCATTTGTCCCTTTGACAGAAAATTACGCAGCTGGGACAGTTTTGCAGGAGATATCTTGGTTACTGGAGAAACATGTGCAAGTTACTTAGTTGTGTCTGTGTTTACAGAAGTGATATTTCTTTATCCTTGGGCAGAAAATTTAAAATAATACTTGGAGATTTGGATTTGGTCTTCGGAGGTGTGGAGTCCAGCCTGGATTCCAGGAGTGCCTTCCTTAAACTCTCAAGCTCACTGTCCAAACTGTCATCAAGCACAGAATCACATGAAAAACATTTTAAAATCACCTTTCTATATTTCATTCATGTTTTTATATTCCTCTCCTGTAACTTCTTGCCTTGCACTCATTGTAGCTGTATTGCAAGTTGCAGTTTGAGCAGCAGCCTTGGTGTAAAGATGCAGTGAGATAAGTTCCTTCACCAAATGGTCCAATCGCTTCTTCTGCTGATTGATGATGTACTGGTTGTTTGCCAGTGTCGTGTACAGATTTTCTCGACCTGGCACGATCATGTGTCTGTGAGAAAAACAAGTACTTTATTACAAAAGTTAAATAATTCAAGGTGCTTTTAACGCCCTCATTCTGTTCAGTGTGTACTTTTGCTTTTTCGTCTTCTCCAGATGTTTCTCCCATTCTGCATCCAGCACGTCATTAACATCATCCACAGCAAAGATGACATACTGATACAGTTTGCGAATCTCCTGAATGAAAGGAAAGCTTGTCTGTCATTTTGCTGATTTGTCACTTAAGCAAAAAGAACTGGGTTTAATTTTTTTTTTTTTTACCTTAAGTTGTTCCTCACTCCGTGGATCCAGAGGTTTTTTATACAGCAACTGTCTGTAATTTCTGTTGCTGCGCATCTCAATTTGAGTTTTGGCTTCTTCTGCCCCAGCAAAACCTTCCAGAAGGTGGGTATTCAGAGTACTAATATCTCCATAGAGAGACTGAGAATGCAACATTAAAAGGAAATGAGTGACTGAGGTTTGCTTACAGGGAAACTGTACTTACTAGGTGAAACTAGAAACGGTCTGGTTTTACCTCTGTTGTTTCCTTGATCTCCAGAGTGAAAATATGGAGATTCTCTGACTCCTTCCGCAGTTCCTTCATCTCTTCAGTGGTGCCAACCTTGAAGTCTGTTTTTGCGCTTCGTGCCTTTAGGTCGTCTAACTCCGTCTGGAAGTGGGCAATCTGAGACCGCAACAAAGAGAGGCAGCTTTGGGTTTCATTGTTTACAACGTGAGAAGTAATGATTTAACAATGAAAGCTTATGTAATTTTATGTGCCTGGGTAGGAAATCTAGATCATATAAAAAAAAGATGTTTTTTTCACAAATGAGAAGTGCTCTTCTTTAATATCACTATTAAGAAGGAATTCTAGTGTTGTACAGATGTCTTACCTCCTCCAATATCCCTGCCATAATGGGATCAGTGTCTTTCTTTTCCGGTAATTGCTTCTCCATGGGCTTCACACTAACTGCTGCCTACATTCAAAAGTGAGAAACACCAACAAAATCACACATTTCAAAATGAGTGTGGAAAAAACTGAAAAAAAAAAAAAAACTGTCAGAGGTTAACGTGAAAAGAAAAAACATGTATCCTCGATTAAGACAGAAAGAAATCAAGCTGATGGATTACCAGTAGTCAGGGTGTATTAAATGAATAAATACACATTTATATGGACATATGGATAGAACCTGCGATGTTTGGACACGACTCTGAACAACAGCAGCAGCAGCAGCAGCAGCAGCAGCAGGCTTCTGAACCACACCGGAAGGCACATTGGTTTGAACTGGACGTAATGGGGCTGTGACACAATTAAATAAATCCCAAAGGTTAAAAAAAAATTTAAAAAGCGATTTACAAAAACTTTTAATATTATTAGTTTCTCACCTAAGGCAGGCAGTGGCCTAGTAGTTGTGAGTGAAGGGGTGGTCAAACTGGTAGAATTGGAACTTGATTTATTCATGGCGGGGGTGAAGGAAAAGGACTGTGGTGCTGGGGTCTCCAATGTTGAAAACCTAAAAGAAGTAATTCCATGATTTTGAAACATAAAAATCAAAACAATAAGCTGTATGTTTCCAACAGCATAACAATTTAAACCCACAATATTTTCACGTACCTCTCATTTAGATTCAGTTTTACGGTGGATGGGGAAGGAGCAGCAATACTCTGGAGTGATGGGCCTGAAGCTGTACCTGCTGGCACTACTGTTGATGGTTTGATGGAAGAAGAAAACAGAAATGCTGATGGTGCTGAGGAGGTATCAGGAGGTTTGGTGGCAAAAGTGAACCCTGAGGATCCAGAGCCAAAAGGTGCAGAGGTTGCAGCAGTAGAGGAGGAGAGTGCATTGGTGACAGAGAAAACAAATGATGATGATGATGACGTTAAAGGCACTGGGCCACTGGCGGTGGGAACAATGCTGAAGGTGCCAGCAGTGGCTGGAAGAGTGGAAGCAGCTGTTGATGCAAGGCCAAGGCTTGGGAATGCTGCTGGTGCAGAGGCGATAGAGCCTGCACTTCTGGGTGGCTGTACTGCCAATGAACCTGCGTAGAGCAAAGATTATTTTTCAGCTTATGGCACCACATGGTGTTGAAGTAAAAAGTCTGTGTAGTGGCAAATTATTTCACTGAAATGGGCCGAAACCGGGTAAAATCATTATTATTTAACTTTTCAACTAGTTATGTGACGTTAAGAGGAGTTCAGGCTTGCAGCTACTGTGAGAGTGCATGCAAAACTGCTGTGAAGTGGCTATTTAAAAACAAAAACTTGGCCATTACTGCGTAAAAACACCCTTTATTTGCCTACCTGGCTTTGGCGGCCTTTCCCCTTCCAAGGCAAGGGGAGTGGGGGGAGAGACAAGTTGTTGGACCCCTGGATTGAAGTTAAGCAAAGCAAATGGGCAGAGCAGTCCCTCTGTGGACAGCATTAGCATAGTGGGCACAGGAGGCAAGATCTTCTCATTCGCTGGAAGGCAAAGGACAAAACTTAAAAAGTGACAGAGGAAAAAAAATTACATTAATATTTTTAAAAAGCATGAAGCCGGCCAAACAAACTAAAACTACAAAAAGGCTGCTTCATTCCATCGGTCTCCATTTCACCCCCCTTTCTTTTCACTTCAGAGATGCCAAAATAATTTGTATGAATCCCTTATGGGAACCTTAGTCATGCTGTTCGCTTAAGAGACATGCAGATATTTTACAGTTCACAGACCCCAGTGAAAAATTACTCAGAGCTTTAAATCACACCACTGCACCAGGGAAACGACAAAGCAGCTGATGACAACCTTTTTTTTTCACACAAGCACAGTCTTTAGGTCTGTGCGTATGTCTGCCTGCTCAAATGTTCTGCTCGATACCTGATGGTGTCAATCACTCTTAAGAAAGACATGTCAGGCACAGAGTAGACAAAGAACCAAGATTTCTCGTTTGACAAAACAACTTATTCTTCTCACCAAAGCATTCTAGCTCTTCACACCCACTTTTCAGTACTTTATTCAGTGTGATCCATAAAAAACACCAAATTCAGTATTAAACTTCCATCAAAAATTTATATTCACAAAGAAAAATGAAAGATAGCGATCATTATTTTGTTTCGTACAACACCTCTTCTATAAATTCCCCTTTGTGTCACTTTGTCTGAATAACAAGATGGTGAAGAGCGTTCGTCTTGTTGCCATGTTTTCTGTTTGAAATGAATTAAGTTGGGTTAAAAAGCTACAGTTTCACAGACAATAGGACATCTGGTGACATAAAGAATTAACAAACAGAGAGGAACACAGTAAACCTAATCAGCATTCTGCACAGGACTGTCTGGAACTTGTTTTGCTGTGGACTTCTTGATTGTCTGAGCCATTTTAATGAGCCCAGGATTTTTTTTGAAGATATCTGTTGGAAATGTATTTTTCCTTTCCCTATCTAACATATCACTTCAGGTAAAGATTTTGATCAGCTTAACTTTGCATTATGCTGCTCACGCTGCAGTTTGCCTAGTTCTTAAAATGAACAGGGAGAGATGTGACTAGACAGCAACAGCAGTCCTACGTGAATGTCTGGCAGACAAGGCTTTTTAAGATAAAAGTGCACTGCTTATCACTATTCTTCACACACTCTGCAGCAGAACATTGCAGTGCTGAATGCACAAAGAAAGCAAACAGGCAGCCACACATATATGATTCTTTTTGTTTTGGTGGGGGGGTAATATTTTCTAGAATACTATGCAAAAATGTACAGCATTAAAACAGTTTTATTTCTGCTAAAACCTTATTTTTTATGGTACTTTAGTATTTTATATCGCTTATAAATTATCTATAGAATATGTTCACACTTAGAAGAAAAAGTGTTTGTGATAGTGTTTGTTACATACTTATTGCAATAATAGCACAAAATCTGCTGCCCCAAACTCATTTCATCTTGTGTTGCCTTATTAAAGCATAAATGCTGCAAATGCAGCACAGCTATAGACCACTGCTGCGTCAGATGCCATCAACCCTACACTTAAAAACAAATGCATCCTAACTACTAAAAAAAATAAAATAAAATAAAAAAATAAAATAAAATCACTTACTGATATGGATCTCCGATTGGCTGGTGTAATCTATGGCCAAGCCAAGAGGAAGTGTGTCCTCGCTTGTTTTTGTTACAGGAAGCTCTGCTCTGCTGGCATCTTCCAGCATCCAAAGCTCCCAGATCTACAAGACAGCACCAATGTCACATCAAGTACAAACTTTAAAATAATCAGGACATTTATTTTTCATTTACCTTTCAAAAAAAGGTTAAGTAGTCTTCAAAACCAACAACCATTGACGCACTGCAGAAGTTGACTGTTTAATAAAAAATTGTGATGCTTTGTGTGAAAACAAGCTAAAGCTAAACAGCAATCTAACTTTACATTCACTGTTCCATTATTAATTTGGTATTGTTAATACTGCAGTTATTATTGCACATGCAATGTTGCTCTTTTGTTGCAGTTTATAGAACTTGTGTAGTTGGTGAATGAATGCTTAAAAGCTATGCCAGTATTTTACACAAAACACACATCAGAAACATCAGATATTTTTCAAATATAGCTTTCACATACCTTGTCATCTTGTCTGGCAATGACACTGACTTCAATAGAAGCTGCTGATGCTGCAAACATAAGATCCCTGGAGGATGATGAGACAAGGAAAAAGGTTGCATAAATCTTCAATAATAATTCAAACTAAAAGGTTTTAAATGACAAACACAGAAGAGAATCCTAGTTATCAGTCTGCTTTTACCGGAAATACTCGCTATGTCTCTTAATTGCAATTATCCTTACCAGTTTTCCACATGGCTGAGAAAGTAGTGATGCTGTCTCTCAGTGCAGCTGCCATATACAGGGTCACTGAAGTTCAAATACTTTGTCTCCACCTTCTCGTCCTTCTTCTACAATGACAAAACCATGATTCATTATTTAAATCGAAAGTTGCACTGACCTATTTTGTTGTTCGAAATCACATTAGATTAAAAACATGAATAAACAGAGCTATATTGACAGGTACAGGTGAACTGAGGTGTGATGGACATTAGAAACCAAACAAAATAGGGAACTGAACTTAATCAAAACATGGAAATTAACACAAGACACAAACCCATAACATTGAATGAGCAAGAGCATGTGCACTCACAGGGACTGAGATTAGCACTAGATCAGGAGGTGTCTCGGGGGACCCATCTGCTGCAGCATAGACCACCGCAAAAACGTACGTTTTCAACCAGAGCAGATCCAGAACTTTAAGAAAGAGGGACATAATGTTATCCACTGATGGAATTAAAAAATAAAGTTACATAATGACTCAGGACATTTATTAAGATTAAATACATTTAACTAAATTGAGTTAGACTGACCTTTAACAGGTTCATCAGAGGTGTAGAAATGGGGACAGGGGATGACCTTCTTTTCTTCTAGAGCCTATTCAACAATGGAATAAATCAATTATTCATCTTTCACATCCTGCATGCTCTTTGGAGTGTAGTATTTTATGCTAATAATGACGACTTTAGATTACTTACTGGTGTATACTGACTGACTGTGGCATTCATTTTTCCTGCAGCTACTTGTCTTCCTTTAGGACTCCAGCAAACTGTGAGTTAAGTAAATTTATTATTAGATAAAGAGAGAGAAACGAACTAAAAACGCAACAAGTTCTTATATTAAGAGTCTTATTCACCACATGTGATGCCACTTGAGGCAGGTAGTTCAGACACCACTTTGACACTGTCAGCAACATCCAGTATCTGCATTCTGCCATCAGTCATACAGACAGCCAACGTGGTTGCCTGAGTTGGATTCCATTTCAGGTCCAGCACTAAAGTCCCTGGGGGTACTGGTGGTACAATCGATGCAAACGGTAACTTTTGAACCCTTGCCTAGAAAGGGAAAATTAATAACATATTTCAACAGCAAATTACATTTTCATAAGGTTTTTATTGTTGAGGATAAACGCAGTTACCTTGTTCATGAAGGTGCGGACGTCAAAGAACTTGAAGGCCAAATTTCCCTCTATAGACAGGCCACATACTGACAAAGTGAGTTCATCACAACTGAGATCCAAGTGGTGCAGAACTAGTTCCCCAGTCACCTCTGCCAATGCTGCTATCCCCTCAACTTAGAGAAGGAAAGGGAAAATTGAAATATGAGTGTTTAACATGCATGTAGATTAAGCTAAATATAATGCGCAACTGATGTCATGCTGAAATGAAATTGTGTAGTCCGTACCAACTTCATTGGCGTTGCCTTCATCCTTATCAGCATCTAAAATATCTTGAGTTAGGAAAACTTTGAATGTTCTGTCAAATCCAACAAAAGTCAAACCATATTTGTTTGAAATTGTGAGCAAACTCGATCTTTCCTTTGACAAATCCTCCGAAGCCTCAAACACTCTTGCCTTTTTCATCTGATGAAAATGGAAATCCTGAAAGAAAAAGAAGAAAATTAACATTTTTCACGTTGGGGTGAATCAAAGAAATAATTTTACATCAAAATACAGCCCTTTGTGGGAATAAAACATCGTACTGCAGACATTTTCATTATTCATTCCTAACTGCTTAGGCGGGGATTTCAACTACAGGCGTTGGACGTTAACCTGTAGGGCTTTCACACATTCATTAGCATTTTGCTTGTGGGTTTAAAGCAGGGGATAATGTTAACAACCGAAAATATCTGTATGAATACTAAAGCTGAATAGTTGAAGTCTTTTGCTTTAGAAGTTCATTAGTGTTTGAGGAACCAAAACAAACCAGTGGCATGTGGCAATACAGTAGAGGAACGTTCAGATGTAGCTACTGCGTCAGCCTGTCAAGCTATATAAATTAAACACTGTAGCACGTTTTCTGAAACTTCATTCACATTTAACTACCCAGCTCCAAATATATAGCGACTACTATTGAGGTTCGGTACGCTGACTTGATTTTGGTTAATGGCATATTACTCAGAGGAACATATGCCAAATCAGCTAGCTATCAGCTAAGCTAAATAGCGAAGTTGAAATGAAACGAAAGTGCTAGGAAACATGAAATATCTGGGTAGGTTCTCATTCATCCAGGTTATTGTTATCCAAAGCTTGGTCTCTGCGAGCAAGTGGACTTGGTTAGGTTCCTAAAACATTTCCCCTCTTCTCCAAAAGGCTTCTCGCAGAAATCAAGTTATAGATAGCAAACATTAGCTTGCGCACCTTTTCTGTCACCTTATTCTATAAACTGTAACAACAGCCCATACCTTCATTTCCCTCTCCGGAGGGGAATCTGTATCGTCACTCATTTTGAAGCACAGACGCTGCCGGTTTTTCACACTAATATGTGCTGGTTTTTATGGCTCAACCTATTTTAAGATAACTTTCTCTTGAGCTACATTCGTGAAAAAACACACAGCGCGGAGTTTGGTCAGAAGATTAACGTCACTCATACGTAATACGCAGGACAACAAGTCGCTTGCAGAACAGTCAGGTCTTTTCGATCGATCGAAAAACACAATTGCAATCATTCTTTTAAATTCTTATAATTATAGTGTTCTTGGCTATTTTGTCATATATGTTTTTGGTAACGATACATTTGATGTGTTAAATGTAAGGCTCTGAAATTTGCGTTTACATTTTGGCATTTATTAAATAAAATTAAAAAAGAAACCTGACTTGTCTCTTATGTATTCAGAATTTGAGCAGTTTTATCATACTGCTTTCAGATCTATAATCTTACAATTTATCAAAAATTTTAAGAATGCACTTTCCCGAGGAAGCTCCATTAATTAAATTTTTTTGTCATTCATGAGGTAAATCCTTGGAATCTCTGGAAGTAGAAAGGTATTATTCACACAGAGGCAAAATTAGTAAGACAGCAGTAAATGGTGAAGTAAGTAGTTTTATTAGAAAGCAGATTTTTCTGTATTGCATTTAAAGAAATTAGGTATTCTCAGACTACACGACTGAAACTGGTTCTATGCCATAATGGGAATGAAAGGTAGATTCTTTTGCAACATCAAAAGTGGCAACTTGCATTTCTGTCATATATATATTATTGACGCTTGTGTCAGAAGGCGCATAAACATTTAAACATTTTTCATATGTAACACAAAGCAGTATCAACTGAAATTGAGCCACCCCAGTTTCACTGGTCCAGGCCATGTTGACATTTAAGAACATTACATGATCAAAGTGCAGGCTGGCAAGATTAAATCCTTTTTTGTTTTGTTTTTTCTTTGTTCATTGGGAGGTAATATGCCCAAAGGTAAGATCAAGTTCAGCCCAAGTTTGCTATAGCATTACAGATGTGAACCATGCCAGCATAGGACTGCTCCGTTTGCAAAGCACCAAGGTCAGTCTGATATCCATTAGTCCTTGTTGCTCAGACACATACTTATAACCACCACAAGACTGCAGTTAACAATACCGTGTCCCTCCGCTCAGGAAAGCCAGCACAGACCAAAGCAAGCAGGAGAAAACAAAGCAACAGCAAAAGTACAGCTAATCATATCAGATCTCTCATAATGCACTTTGGTTCTCACCCCTATTCTGATTGTCAGCGCTCTGAACACATGGCTTTAATGTTGTGTTTCCTCCTCTTTGCCAAACCAGTCCCATTTTATCTCTTTCCTTTTACTTAAGTAGCTCTAAAGTGCTGGCATTATGTTCAAAGACACATACAAACATTTAGTGCATTTTTCTGCGTCACTCAAATAAGTAGTTTTTAAATATTTTCCATTCTTTACCACTGTTTTGCCAACATTATAATATAATACATGTTATTATAATAGGTCAAACTTTACCCAGACATTCCACGAAAGGCCGGGGTGCATGATAAAAAATATATCCATTCTCATGACAAGTCTCCACACTCTTTGTTTGCCAAGTTACAACAGTTATTCAGCATAAAATACATGGTGCATAAAGATCAGAGGTTTCATTGGATTAATGTGTGTTTCTGAATGGCATGCATTTTATGATACAAGTGTCTCTTTGCATATTAATGCTTTGTTTGCAGGACTCAGAACAAAGACTATTGTGTCCATTATTTAGACAGCAAATGGGGATAAACAGAGCGCTGTGTGATGTTTCAGGAAGTAACAATTTATTTGCAAAGATATCCTTGTAGGAAAAAAGATCCCATGCATTATATCGCATGTATAGCCACTGTCAGTGATCATCAAAAGGTAATGATTAGGGCTAAACCCTGCAAAAAAACACACTAAATGAGAGAAATAGTCTCAACTACAGCATGTGGCATGAAGGAGACACGCGATTCAAGCAAAAACAAGAGAATTTTACAGGATTTCTTCTTTCAGCCGCCTCAAATACAGCTCATCCTCCTTAGGGTTAACCATGACATTCTGAGACGCTCTCAGTTTACAGTATAGTGCAACATCATTCGTGTTCAAATACACCCTGCACAAAAAAACATTCAAAAAAACAGAAGGAAAACTAAGTTTTTTTTTTCCCCAAAAAAGTTTGGCAATGTAAATGTTTTGGATCAGAGAAAAATTTTGGCGAATGAGAAGTTGAAAGATAAATGCATCACAGGAAAAACATGGACATTATCCTTTATGGTTACATGTATTCAAACCAGGTTTGCTCTGCAGGCTTCCTCTGTCAAGACTGAGATGATGGCAAATGTAAGCAAACACTTGAGTGTCTACCGAGCATCTGTTCTTGAAGGTTACTGAATATGATCTTAAATTAAAACATAAAAAGTCGATCTACAGGGTGAACATAGACGTTGAGATCAAAAGATCTACACCTACACAGTCACAGTCTAAGGCACTGCTCCACACCCCTTCATCACAGCAGTGGAGTATGGCAATAGTTTCCATTCCATTATTTGCTTTATTCTCAAACAGATTCTTATCAAATTTAAAATAATGGTCATTTATAACAATTTGCTTGTATTTTTTTGCTAACAGTTATCAATAATATTGCTATAGACACTAAATGTATATATTTTAATACTTGAAGAATGAGAGTTGGGGATTTGATATAAAGAATAAAGGAAAAAAAAAAGAAGCCTGCACAGAGTTCAGTTTTCTGTGAGGAAAATGCTCTGGAAGACCAGATCAACTTTAGACCACCATCCACATTCAAAATCAAATTACGTTGTGATCTGTTGTTGAGCCCATACAATTAAGAAACAAAGAGTCATATAAAAAGTGTTTGAGCATATTCAGTCAATGTTTGGACCTCTCACCAAAGCAGTGCTACATTACATTCATTTATCCTCTGTCACTCTGTTATAGTCCTGTCTGACCAATGGCGGATAACATTTCTTCCAAATGAAAACAAAAGATTCCGCAAACGTCATTGCTATTACCTAGTGCAATTACAACCCTGTGCTTCTTGTTCAGGGCCATCTTGAAGTGTCCCCCGAATATTCTGAAACTCCCAGAAGACATAGAAAATCATCCAGCCCAACTTTTCTTAGGCACAGAACTGAAGAACAGACAAATTAAATCCATCAGGTACATGTAATACTATGCCTTTTTCCTCGATTCATTTTCCTGTTTCTTTCTTTTATTCATAATTTAGGTTCACTTTTGAAAGGTTTCCTGGCTTTAAATGATTTTGGGGTTTATTTGTTTATCTTAATCTTCAGAATAAAACTGGTTCAACTCTTATCAGCAGAAACTACATAATAAAATAATTCTCAAAATGTGAAAATAAAGGGTACTTGGGTTGCATCCCAATAAGCTGGGGGGTAAAAGGACATTAAGAAATTAAAATGACAAATACAGGTTAGACTCCCTGTTAGACTTATTGACTCATTTCAGATTTCTCCTTTTAGTCCCCCAGTCTCTGGTTAGTTGCCTTTTTTTTTTTTTTTTTTTAATCTTTTTTGTTTGTTTGTTTTGGTGCAAGTGCAATAAGTCAGCAAAAACTTTTGATTCATTAAATAATTTAGCTTCCAACACCCTTACAAGGAGGAAAAAGACAAAATCAGGATGGAAGCCTCATCTAGTCATAATGATGGCGCTCTTTTTTGTTACAAAAAAAGAGGACAAAAAAATTCAAATTCAACTCAAGTCTGGGTCACACCCAGCCAAGTCCTTACAAATGTCACATTCCTGTGGGAACTGGGATTAAAAGATGGATATTAATGGCAACAGTAGCTGATTTATTTATTTATTTTTTTGATGCAGGTTTGTGGCTTAGTTGTTTTTGAATAATTCAAAGTATTTAATAGTGTACACGTGCATGTAAGCTTTTGTGATCTTGCCGATTTCACTCTGTATTTCCAGGACAGAGGGATGTGATTTCAATGTTAAGACGTAATAGAAAGCGTCGATACATTTTGTTTTGGACAGTAGGTTGTATGCAGTGGTGCAGATATTAATGGCGAGTATCACAGGGTGGGACTTGCACTGCATGTGTTGTTGAGGGGATGTGACACAGGCATCACATTGACTAATCCAAAAAAAAAA
>BJFM01000436.1:248575-264852 GCA_016586285.1 Arothron firmamentum | reverse complement strand
AAAAATCAATGTCAAAGTCTTCACCTTTCGCATGTTTCCACTGTTTTAACAGGAAAATAAGGCGTAAAGATGAAAAGGTGACATGATCTCAATTACTATATTTCCTAATACTTTGTGATAATACTATCTTTTATGATATATCCATTTATTCTTTACAATATGATGTACAGTGTTTTCACATGGCTTATGTTTTTCCTCTCTTCTGTCTGAACGTTACCCTGGTTATTTTCAGGAGCAGCATTCCAAGACCATGAGATCCAAACCATATACCGCACTGTAAACAGCCAACAAAGCAGCTATTTCTTTTGTATTCTTAAATGAAATGACAAGTCATTATAGCCATTTGTTGCGCTATCAGAGTTGTGTAATATTGCTGTGGGTGCCAAGATACTGTGTAATTAAGTTAAGGTGCAGCATTGGTTGTGATTTTGTCGTAATGTCATACCTGTGTCAATCTCTAACGTCATTACTGTACTTCCACTAACAGCAATTTCTTTGTACACAGGCACAAGTGTGCATGCATGTGTAAGAAATTCCTGTAATGTAAGCCCCTGACTGCGTTTTTTTTTTTTTTTTGTGCTGGATACTACCTGTTAAGGAAGTGCAGCGGAGGAGGAAGCATGGTGGACATGATGTTTAGAGTGAGGGCAAGCAGAATAAATTGTGGTGTTACAGCTTTCACAATATCACAGGCAGCCATGGGGACATTCACTGTCCGTTCACCCTCAGCCCTTGTCCAAAACTTTCCACTTCCTTCTCAGACGTCGCGTCACCGCTGCCTGCCTCTGCTCCTGGGATCAAAATTGGTGCCCCCAGTGATCCAGCTACATTCTCTAACCCAGCTTCATCCTCATCCTCCTCCTGTTCCTCCTGGACTACTCCTTCACTTTCACCTTCAGCATCTGCGCCAGCCGCCCCATTTCCAGGGCTGCCTTCTGTTAATGTTGGGTGAGTCCTGAGAGGGTCCTTGCGATCCGAGTACAACCTTTGTTCTAGGGGCTTGAAGTCATGGTCGAAAGGGAGCTGTAATACAGGCTGAGAAGCCCCCTGTGGTATGCCCAGACCCACGGGGACGCTCATGCCCATCCCTGCCCGGTACACCTCCATGCCATCAGGCAGCATCGACTTGATCTTGGGCAACCATCGTTTGCGTACGCGCCTTGCATTTGTGCACATGTCAGCAGCAATCACATTCATTTCGCTCTCTTTGAAGTTTGGGTTGAAATTTTGACAGTAGACTGCAGAGGGGAGAAGGAGAACCACATGTAGACAAGATTTCATTACAAAATAGTAGTATATGTTAATTAATTAAAAAAAAAAAAAAAAGCTTACGTTTGACAGCATTGAGAACCCTGCTGTCCAGGGGTTTCCTGCTGGGGTCACTAGTAGAGGAACGGATGCCTGTACCACAGCTGTTGGCTAAAGTGTTTCTGGAGAAATCCAAAATCAACACCAGGGGGCAGAGTCAGCAAAAGTCACAGAGAGTTTCACTCACACACATAGATACACAAAAACAACCGCATTGCACAACATGGCCACAGATGGACTGTGAAAGTTGGTTGGTTACTGTAGTGTTACTGTAGAAGTCTCACAGTATGTCTGTAAGGAACAAAAGAAACTGTTGTGTTTTCATACTTCTGTACTCACCTATCAAAGAATGTAGCCAGCAGACGACGAAGCAAGACTTTGTGTTTGATTCCAGCACACAGATGACAGTTCATCAGCTGGCCTCGAGTCATGAGCACCTGCGTGCCTGATGTAGAGTCAAAGCGGAAGAAAACTGAGAAAACTCAAAGATCATTATCATGTCTCTGTGCAAAAGTAAGACTGGCTACATCTTTCTTCCTTGGCAAAAAACATAATTCAGAAGCTCTTTGATGTCATTTTTTTTGGTGTGCCAGGATAACTGATATTGATGACCATAAAATATTTGTTAAATCACTTTAACATGTATCTGCATATAAATTGTTATCATGTCCAGCTTTAGCTGTGTGGAGAAAACTGGACAATAGCACAAATAATGTAATTCAGACTTTTCCCATTGTCATAAATGTAGCTGACTAGAAGATGGTCTCCTTAATAACTGTAATCTAAATGCTAACAGTGGTATCGTGCACAAAACCCAACTTCCTGTATCATCAATTAAATGGATCAGTTAACCTTGGTTTTCTCTCTACCTTTACAATGCTCAAGCTCCGTAGGGTTCTTGTCTTATTATTCGTAGGTCCATGAAATCTAATTAGAGCAACTAATTGCACTACAATTCCAAATGTTGGACTGTTTTGCAGCCTATGATAGGAGAACATGTTGTAATTTTTGCATGCCCACCAGCCACCAATTCCAGCTTCTCCCCGGGGTCCCCCTCTGTGTAGAGTTTAGGATGGCATCGGTAGCCTATCTGACTGATGAGGCTTGCAGGCAGCGCCACCAGGTCCCTCCGAATCAACACAGAGTTACGGTTCTCTGATGGCACCAGTGCCATTTCTTGCTTGTCCTGGACTGAGAAAAGAGTTCATAAATGTAATAAACGTCTCTATTGCACTGTTTAGATAATAGTGCCAACATTTCAGAAATAAAAGTGGTTATTTTAATTTCGTGGGGTTTTTTTTGTATTTCATAAATGTTTCAGGGTTAGATGTACCCCAGATAACTCACAAGGCTACATCAGCTGCAGTTTAAAAAGGGGACAGAGTCAAGTCAGGTGTTTGGTTCACACTCAAAAATATTAGCTAAAACCTGAGATGTAACACACGCACACGTGCACACACACAAACACAGATCTAAAATATTTGACAATGTCACCCTGGATATCAGAAATACCTGAAACTCTAGAATTTGGAAAACCCGATGATCCTGTAAAAGTGTTTACCCTGCAGATTTCCATGGATTCACTGTTTGTATCACAGATCTGTACACGCGTGTGGATGCACGCTCAGCTGAGTTAATGTGGCAGCCATGTGAGCACAGGAGTAAACCCATGACAAAATGCAGTCCAGCTGTTGTAGCTGTAATAAGGACTGTTTGCTGGTCACGATGCAATCCGATCACAACTGCATAAAGCTATCTTTATGCTGAGAGAACCCACACACGTACTGGAGGCACAACATCCTTCTTTTTAAAGAACAGGGTACGTGACATGTGAAAGCTGAAATAATGTGTTTTTTGCATATTAGACAAGTCCGGACAAGGAAGATCTTTGTTCGTAGAGCCCTGAAATTTATGGTGATATATTTCTGCAAGCCACGCCTCATTTTAGATTAGTCTGATATCAACTGAAGTTCCTCTCAGCTAAACAAGGAATTCTCTCAGACTGTTCATAACTACAGAGGAAAAAAAATTAATATGTGTAAAATCACATTGTTAGCATTTGCCCAGTTGACTGCGTTTTTTGGTTTTTTGTTTTTTTTCCCGTTTTTTTTTTTCTCGTTTTTTTTTCCTCAGAGTGTACAAAAGAAACTTTTGGAGTGGAAGAAAATCTAATAGAGTATGTTGTAAAATCAAAATGTAATACGCTCCTTTCTTTCTTTGGAAAGGAGCACAATACCGGATTTTTAGGAACAATTAAATACATATCTAAATAAACATATACATAACTAAATAAAATACTCACTCCCGTAGGGGTTGACTAAGCGTCCATAGAGACTACTGTAGGCATCCTCTGTGATCCCATCATATGGCTCTTCCTCAAACTCTTCATCCTCATTTTGGTAGGATGTAGGGCTGTCAGTGGTCGGAAGGCTGGATGATCCAGGACTGGATCTTTCAACTCCTCCTCCTCCTGCAGCTCCGACCCCACTGGCCCCCTGATGGTGGTAAGAAGGCATGCCGGGGATGGGGATCCCACCAGCTGTGGAGTAAATCAGCGAGCTGGCCCTCACGAACCGATTCCCCAAATCCGAGGATGATGTCTTGCTTAGCGTCGAAGGAATTGTCACATGTGTAATATCACCAACTTCAAGTTTAATCTTACGCTGCGGCATGAGCAGGGATGGAGACCAGCCTGGGGTTCCCAAAAGGGCAGCCACCGCTAGTCCGTTACCATTATTAGATGGACTCTGTGGCTCAGATCCAGTTTCCTCTAAGGACCCTGCTGTTTGCGAGTCACAGTGAGGTGAGTTAGCCTTAAACATTAGGTCCATGCCTCTTTCGACTATATGCTGAATTTGGAGGTAGCCAGCTGTGTACATGACCACCAGCTGTTCACTAGCAGCCATCGTTAGCTTCCCTGTGTAGCAGAAAGTGAGGATCTGCTCGAAGCAAGCAGGTGTGACTGAGGAGGGCAACTCAAACTCGGTCTTCGTGGAGCTGCTGAAGAGGTCTCTAAAGTAGAGGCTGCTGGCAGCCAAAACAGCCCGGTGGGCTTTGAATGCCTGACCTTGTTGACAGAACAGAAAAAAAGTGAGAATGTTAGGTTTTTTTTTGGTTTTTTTTTTAAATCTAAAGTTAAATTAAAATTCCACAAGGCTTTCTTACTAACCTTTGACCAGGATAGAAACATCACAGTAGTGGCCCAGCAGGCGTTGCTCATTAAGGGAGCCCAGAACCGTGGCTCCAAAATTTGGGATTTCCACATGGAGCAGCTGGGACATGTTGGCCACAGAGTAAGACTTGGGATTTAGATACTCACTGCAGACTCAGCCACTACCAGAGGCATCTAAAAAAAAAGCAGAAGGTATGGAGAACACAATTGAAGACTAATGCAGCGATGGATGATGAAAAATGAAAAGACATGCCACAGGGAAATACAGAGGTCAGGAGGGAAAATTGAGTGAACTTTTAAAGGAGGCAAAGAGCAAGATTGAAAATAGAATTGAGATAAAGACAGCAAGTGACTATGAGGGAGAAGTGAGAGGTGTGAAAAAGAGACAGATATGCAGAGATAGTGGGTGAGATAGTAGATGCAGAGGAGAGAACCAGGGAGTTACATCAGGTTACAAACCAAAATAATAAAAAAAAAAAAACACACAAAAATGCTATTTCATGCCTATTGTTGATCAGAAGCATCATATCTTTTGTAATCAGAGCACTTTTGCATGACTTGAATTCCAAGAAGCTTGGACTCATAATACTTTTCTTAACATGCAACCTTTTTCATGCCCCACAGACTCAGATGAGGAGTAGAGAGTGAGAACTTCTCTGCGAGAAGAGACAGCTCTGAACGTACAACATTTCATCTCACAACGTTGAACTAATTTGGGAGTTATGCTGACTCTTCGACTTTGTCAACATTTGCCCTGCTGGTTAGAAATAAACCAACAGTTTCCCGTTAATTCTGCTGCATTTTTCTCTTTTATTTGGCAAAGATTTTGTGACTGATGTCGTGTGTATACACACACACACACACACACACACGCACGCACACACAAGTTTCATTATTAAGCAATACAGCAGAACAGTTTCCAGGAATGTAAACTGAAAAGGAAAAAAAACAATGTCACCGCCTCTTACATACACACACCCACTCCCACTTACTGCACTCTGTACAGACAGATGCACAATCTAGCTTGTAAAAAATGTACACGCACGCACACACACACACAGACACACACACAGAGTACAGGGTGCATAAGGAAATTACGGTGTACTTTGGCATGCAAACTCAACCTCCACAATCCAGCTCTGACTTTGCTTTCACACATGCACAAAAAAAACATAACAGAAGAAGAAGAAATGTTGAATATTATTTCAGATAGTTCTGACCTGTCTGTCTCCAGGTTAAACACACTATGGAGTCTTTGGCACATGGAAACACACCAGCAGCAGTCAGGACCAGGAGAAAGGAGTAATTGGAGATGGCAGGAAAGCACTCCGTCTGGTCCACTCTATTTTTCTTTTTAAAGAGTTATTTGCACTGTTTCAAAGATGATTCTGTCTCCTGCGTGACTTTCATTTCTGTCTTCCCCCAGCCTCCTTCTTCTTATGGCTCTCTTTCCTCCAAAGCCTCATTCCCCCTGTTCATTGCTCTAGTACTGTCTCAAAGCCTTTCTGTCATTATCTCTCTGAGTCTCTCTCCACTCTCGCTATTCTCCAAGGGTTGAAATCAACAAGTGCCGCTGTAGAGAGCGAGCAAGGGTGAAAGAGAATGGGGGAGAAAAAGAGAGAGAGAAAGAAAGCAGAGCAGAACAGAGCGAATTAATGATGAAAGGGGCGGGCGGCTCAGTGTGTGTGCGCCTGTGCATGTGTCTGCGCGCGTGTCTGATCAATGCAGTATCTATACGTCGCAGGGAGTGGGAGGGAGAGAGAGAGAGAGAGAAAAAACACAGGCTACAGTTACAGACGGAGACAGAGACTGGGCAGAGCTAGAGAGAAGCAGGGGAGGGAGGGCGGGAGGCGAGAGTTGAGACAGAGAAAGTCATTTGAGGACAATACGGGTACGGAAAGACAATTAGGTTGAAGCAATGCCTATGTATATATCAAAAGGAGAAATGAGCATAAGGTTGCAAATATCAGAGCCGCCGTGTTTAATTAGAATGTTGAATACTGGAACTGCCAAAATCCCTGCTTGACGCAAGTCTGGAAGGAGTGCGTCACATTTCGGTAAAGAAAAATCTTCAACATGTTGTAATCCTATTATCCTTTCAAAGGCAGAATTTAAACAAGCCAATAAAATTTTCCTGCAATTTGTGAAGAACGATGTGTAAAAAAACAGACGCATGATGAAAGTGGTGCATATTGATGAAAAGCATGGGAAAAAGAGAAGTTGATAGAAAAGTTCATAAGGGGAGCAGAGATGAGGATTGTGGATATATGTTCAAGCTCTTTTGAGAAACCAGAGTGTGAACAGGAGAAAAGGCACTCTGGCCAATTAAGTGATTCAAGTGACAGTTTGCTATTTATACACAACCTGTAATGGAGACACATGTGTTCTGCAGTGACCATTTAGGTAAAAGCTTGTACTGGAATCCATCACATGTGCTCTGAACCTGGGGGTGAGTGGCTGCACTGAACTATACAGTACAATAAAGGAGCGAAAGAAGCAAGACACTTCTTTTACGCCTTTAGTAATTTAGTGAAGCCATGACGAGTCAATTTTGGACAATGAAGTGTGGGCCAGGACCACTTAGTCTTGGACACCACAGTATTTTCTCTGAATCATGCAAGGGCCTCTCTGTCAGCCACCTACACACAAAGGGAGAGAAGTTCTGTCTTCACGCAACACGAATAAGTGTTTTCTACATGAATTGATAAATTAAAATGATTAATTCACGCCTCCGCTGTGGCTGCTCAACTTATTCAGGTGACATTTCGGTGTTGCCTGTCACGCCGTCTGATACACGCAAGGTCCTCCTCGATTTTGTTTGAGGCGCATGAGGGAGGACAGGAGCCAGATGTCACAGCGTGTGACAGGCAATGAAAGATAAAGGACAACAGTTAAGGGAGGATAACTTCCAGAAGGATATGCGTGGGAGGAGAGGAATGGAAATTTGCCGTCACTGTATTTTTACATGATGAGGTGCATGTTCACACACACATGCAACTTTTGCATGTCGACACATAAACAGATGAAGCTATCTGACCTGTGTAGCCGGTCTGAGAACACATATCTATATTCCAACAAGGAAACATGAAGGGAAGAAAGTTTACTTTACAGAGAAAACTTTTCCTTTGCAGCTACAGCAGAAATATAAAAGGAGGATATCACAAAGTGTTGAATACAGAGAGTCAGGCTTTGGTTTAGGGAGCTTTGCCTCAGCAGCGTGATATCAGCACAGCACATATAGGCATACATGAGTGAGCACACACAAAGAGCACAGTCAGACGCAGGAGACACAAATCCGCAAACACTCTAATGCAAACAGACATACACACACAAACCCCTGCTCTCCCGAACAAACACACAGTCAGGTATCTGTGCACACTCAGCAGTGCACATTCGGTCCATCCATCGGTCTATCCATCAGTAATTACGACTCCCGTGTCCTCATATTGCCTCCATCTCCTCCCCATCCACCCCGCATACCACATAGCCGACGTCTCCCTGCCAATTAATGCACACAGGGCTGCATTGCAGTGAAGTTGGCGCGTGCCACAGCAGCAGAGCACAGTACAGAGTCTACAGACATGCATGTACGTGCCAGCTGAGCAGAACGTGGCGGGGGAGGAGGGGAGGAGAGGAGAGGGACAGAGAGCAAAGGAAAGTGAGCAGAGAATATGTCGAGTCAGGCAGACAGGACAGCAGTGTGCCACAGAGAAACATGCAGCCGCAGGGAAACGCATGTGGGTGTGTACATGCAGAGGGATTTTACACACATGTGGGTAAATATTCAAACTAAAATGGCAGCCTTTACCTACACGCACATATTAAATATGGACTTTGCACATCCCTAGTAGAAAAAGAAAACACGAACTCCCTCAACTTAACTAATGAGTGATTATGCATATGTGTGACTGCGCGCGTGCACGCTCCTCAATGCTGCTGTTTGCATTTCCATGTCATGTTCTTGCATACTGAGGTGTGGCTTTAGAAATGCCGCAGCACCATATACGAGGCAGGTTAGCGTGTACCTAAATGGTTTTTAGGTCTCGGTGGTTTGGTGTGTGATTTGTTGGAATGTGGGATTTTAATTTTAGTCAAGTTTTCATACCTACTCACAATGTTATTAAGTGTAGCAGCAGGTCCAGGCATATTTGAATAATATGAAGAAATGAGATGGTACACCAGATGGCGCGCACGCGTGTGCACACACACACACAGACACACACAAACACAGACAAACACACACAGACACACAGACACAGAATTTTCAGCTACCATGCATTGAGATAGAAAATTGTAATAGCAGTAAAATGAAGTGATAAGTCAGAAATAAATATGATTTATACGTTTTACGTTTTTACAAACCACTGGAAATAGGTTAATTTCCTAATTTCCTAAAGTTTCCATAACTTTTATTCACTGTACAGAGAGGGAATTCACCAAATGTTATTTAAAATCAACATGAAATTAGTGATAAGCAATAGCATAAGTTATTATCTGGCGCAAAATTCAGCAAAGAAGGGGAGGAGGAGGAGGAGGAAGAGGATGAAGACGAGTCGTTCAGGAAGAACTTCTTCATCTCTTGCTTATGTTGCCGCTATACAATCTCCACATGAACAGTCCCCCAGTTATAAATATTCAGATCCTGCAGTTGTTCTCATGTCTAAAGTGTACCAGACAACAGATTCTATCCACGTTGAGAAGGCAACGCTCCCTGGCAACAGTCCTACCAATCGGGATAGAGCGGGTGTCTGTCTGAGTATCATTATGGGATGGAAAGAGAGGGAGGGAAAGAGAGAGAGAGAGAGAAAGAGAGAGAGAGAGCGAGAGACTGCTTATCATCATTCTCTGTGTATAGACCCCACTGGGTGAAGTCGTCTGCAGTCAGGATCAAAATCATCATCTCTTTAAAGAGAGAAAAACACTCTGATTCACAGTTACGTAACAAACAGACAAATATGAAATGATTTGTTGTGGGTTGAATATCGTCTGGTATCTTTCCACTTGTATTCGCTCAGTATGCAGGAGTAATGTTCAAGGTCCGACTGGAGGCATCAAAATGTGTATCAAGGCACTTTGCACCAAGACAATAGACAAAATCCCTCACCAAAATAAGTATTTAAAGGCATGTTTTATTCCATATTTGCCCCAATCTGATTTGCCTAAATGATGAAAATGTGAAACAATCTAGAAAGATTCATTTCAAAACCTATTTCTTGACAATAAAAGCACTAGAATGTGAAGCTCCAAAAGCAGGTATTGTTGTGAAGAACAAAATAAATAGAAATTAGTGATAGCTGGATGTTAATTATCCCTGTGGGCATGATGAATAAAATGCTGTGTTATTTAAAGTGTCTGGCTTGCAAACACTTTAATTGCAGGCTGTAACTGGTTCATAAATTGGCCGGAATTTTTTTTGCAAAATTAAACAGACATTATCCGTTTTATTCCATTGGAATACTCAAACACTCACTATTGTTTGTTTTATTGTAAAAGAAGCAGAGCTAGATATCAGGCGGATGGCTTCACTTATTTCCAGAAATCATATTTTGGTCCATTGGATTAAACATTTCAGTAATTTGATATAATTCTAGTGCATGCCACGTAAGCTTGCCTGTGATCCGTTGTACTCCAATTGTTACTGAGTTCTTAGAAATCCATGCTCCAGCGGAAGAAGACTAACATGCATATACATACACAAATATCTAAATTAGTTTTGTCGAATTTGCACAAACATCAAAACAACCGCAGCTTAATGCACATTAAACTCGTGCCATCCTGGGCTAAACTGATCTTAACAGAGGGATGTCGCCTATCTTGTCATTGTGGTGACATGCTTGAGAAAACAAAAACACGGGGCAGGTATATATATGTGTGTGTGATGTGTCTCTGCGAGTGATTCTCTGGAGGCAAAGACATCGCTAATGAACTCCAAGTGGCTGCAGAAGGTAAACAAACAACCAGCAGCAGCAGCAGCTACTACATCATTACAAACTGGAGCCTGGGACGCTCACAAACAAACAGATCAGAGCCACGTATCCTTGAAAAATGCCTGCCGACGTGGGCGTACAGTCGGCAGTGGGGGGCGGGGGTGTGATCAAGTTGTGACAGGTGAAGGAAACAGACAAAGACGTGGAGCGGTTGCCGCAAAAGAGATGAAAACAGAGAGCAGCTGCAGGTGGAGCTCAAGGGTCAATAGCTTAACCAGACCAGAATGGGCAATAACCTGGAGTGTGGTTGATTTAGAAAGCACCTCTCTGAGCAAAGCAATGGATAATGCGAAGTGAACTCAAACGGACACTTTGTTGTCATCGAAAAATTCCACCTCCACATTAATGACTCCAAAATGTCAGCTCAAGGGATTAAAGAGGGACAGACGTGCAGTACACCATGACAACTACCACAACAGGAGAGACATTTTTCCACCGATAAGAATTTTTCTTTTTCAATCCTACATAGGATGTTATCCCAACACAGGGACTACGGCAATACAACATCTAGATATTTTCACTCAATGCTGACATAAGATGAAAAAATCCCCTGCTTTCTAACCTTAAAGGAAACGGTGCAAACAGGAAAAAAATGAGGGTTGGAAGAACACAGGGCTTGATTCAGAGAGCATCCGAGTAAACGCGTGTATGTCAGGCAACATTTGCGTAAATAATTCGATGCAGTATATAGCAAGCTGACTGCCATGTGACATCTTTTTTTCCTGAGAGTTTCTTTCTACTGAAAGCTCCGCAGCTGCCATGTGACTGGTGTGTCCAAAACAAAATTCAGAACTGTACATTTTCCATGAGCTTAAGGGTCCCAATTTCATGCTGGCTGACAACGATCTTCTGCCAACAAAGCATCGTTTTTTTGAAGGGCTCTGGGGACACTATTGTTGCCCTCCTTTGTCTTGTTTATCAAGGATAACCATGATGTTACCTCAGAGAAATACACAGTTCGACTTCAATTTAATTATGCTTAAAGATGGGGTAAAACTATCTAGAGGCAAGACACATTCATCATGTTTCACTTTATAAAGCAGTCCCAACTTTGTCCTTGCCTGATCTACAGTAAATCACCTTCCTGCGGCATGCCTGGGCGCCATGATGGCCTCCTCCCGTACCACAGCCTGGCTCTGCTCCTTGTACAAAGCCAAAGAGAAATACAGCAGCCAGTTTGGAGTGGGTGGTGTTAGGCTACCACGTAAACTTGTAGGGGTACCTCAACATCTAGGTGAGATCAGATGGGTCAATGACCAAAATAGCACGCAGGAAAACGTTCACTTCGTGCCAACTCAGCAAAAACGCGGCCTGTTGCCGCCTGATGTGCCACTGCCTAACCTCTAATATTAATGCTAAAATGTTTTTCATTTTTTTCATAGATATATAACTTACTTGATGTCGGGGTCGAAGGACAAAGGCTGTCATTAACAGCAAAGATTGTAAAGTCCATTAAGGTAATTGTGATGATGATTTTGACTTTTTTTTCCTCTTTCACTTCCCAACACTGCGGTCTTTGGCCGCATTATGTGGGATCATAAATCTTCCAAGATGTCAAAACCAGCTGGGTTTAGTGTTTTAGGCTCATTCTCACACCTCTGTAGCACTGAGATCTGAGTGTGTTTGCTAGACCTTACTTATTATTCAGCTAACACGACCAGAAACGCCAGCCCCGAATTCCACTTGGCTGTGGCTGATGAGGCACAGCGCTATACATCAGGCTAAATGGTTTTACACGTTCTGGCCTTTGGTAATTTACAGTCGCAAAATGTCTTCTGGGAAAAACAAGAATGCGGCAGGCTGTTCGTACGCTGCTTCATTACCTTTACGGATCATTTCAGGAACATGCCTTTTTAAGTGTTATATTAGCACGTTTATAGCACCTGGAAATGGAACTGTAATTTAAGTAGTGTCTGTAGAAAACAGGGTAGCAGGATGAAATCTACTACTGCTGATCCAAAAAAACAAAGAAACTGGCACGGCAGTTACGGTTAAAAATAGAAGACTGTAATAGACGTGTAAAAAGTGTCAATGCTGTATTTATTGTCATGGCGAAAGGGAGCGGAAAATGTTGATTACATCAAAAAAAAAGATGCCTATGTCACTATTGACAGGAAGTGACAAAAAAAGCGGGCTGCTATGGAGAGGCTAAATGTGCCACTTTGATCTTCCAGAGATGCAGTTTCTGTGCCGGATTTTCGACAGTGACACATGCGTGACATCAGAGTGGCCTGACGTGAACGCCAGAGGAGCCTGGTGCGATGCAAAAATGAGGGCACATCTTTCAGCATCAGTGCTTCACTGTCTACAGACAGGCACGCAAACGCAAACCCACACAAAGACATAAGGACACAAAGCCACACGGGGCATATGTTTCTCAATTAGAGCGCGGCAGAATGCTGCGATTTTCTCAAGAGAAAACAAAAACAACAACAAACGTAGGTGAATCAAAATAGTCTCATGACATGCACGCAAAGATTTTTCATGATACAAATTATAGGGCTGCAGGATGCTAAAGTCCACGTGTTACAGTACTGTATACACATTTATTATATTTTAAGGGCATAAAGCCATCTGACTGATCCTCCCACTCCACTGACAAACACACACACACACACACACACACACACACACACACACACACACACAGTGTGACCTATGAAATCTTTCAGTCAGCACCACACTATGCTAGCATACGTGCTCAAATAACATATCACCTTAGGTAACCTCATCACCCTGTATGAACGCCTCCTGTTGGCACTGACAGAACAAACAGGCAGCACCCTTGAACAGGTGAAACAGAGCAATTCCAAAAAATGACTACACACACATGCGCACACACAAACAAGGGTATGAGGGTACTTATACAGCATTTCCACGAACTGGGAGGGGAATACACGCTTGTGTAAATTTATCTGCTGCTGCATGAACCTGCAGTGATATACCAGTGCTCACACACAGATCGTAGAACGGAATATAGGTCCACAAGGTTTTTAAAAATTAAATATCATGCCTTTTTTTATTTTTATGATGTACTTGCTGAAAACCCCTGTGTATCGTTCTTAGCACAACTAATGAAAAACAGAATTGTAGCAGTTTGAATATCTGCCAATTTCTTATGCTGACAACACTGCATCTCATCTTGTCACCTCCCCGATGACAACCGCAACAAAGAATTCTGCAACAAACTGACACACCAGGGTGTCGACACGAACATCCGAGTACAAGGTTTCCTGATCAGCTTTCACTTCAGTGGGTGCAAATTATTAATCGGGGTATGAATTAAAATTTGCTAAAAGTTGTACGCCGATCCAGGACCAAATGTTTTTTTGCAGCATGGCACCGACTGAGAGGATCTGTGGCAGCAGAAGAGCTGCCAGTACTAATAATTCAACGATATCCTTAATCTCAAGGATACATGAAGTGCACTTTAAAAATGCTGAGGGAGGAGCTCCAATCCCAAATGCCAACACCGTCGCCAAATGCTCGAGGGTCAAGTGTCATGGGATCACTTTTGTTATGAACTAGCATGAAGCATCGGTCATGCTACCAACCACTAACACAGCACTGGTTGAGCTGTGAGGGGTGTTCATGGTGAGGCGAAGGGGTAGTATTCTGTAGAATACTAGAATTTAAACTAGCAGGCAGGACAGGTCATCCCCAAAGAAAAGGGGTCAGCCCATTTACCTTACTCACTTATAACTTTACGCACTAATTAGCAGGCTTGGTTTACTGGCAGGAGTCTTGAGAGAGACTTCAAGTTTGCAGCAATTTAATTACGTACAGTACAGCAATAGTGCATGGAAAATTGAGGTGGGCAGCAAAGATAAATGCCATCCGCAGTGCTCTCTCTCTCTCTCTCTCTCTCTCTCTCTCTACTTCTGAGTGGGATTATGTGCAAGATTCTGTGGGGTTTATTTATGTGTGCCAGAATGTGTATATGCACGTCTGCCTGTGCATGTCTGCAGAGCCCATTCCCAGAATTATAGGTTTGGCTTTTACAGTAAACCTAATGTCCCATCGCTGGCGGTTCTGTGGAAAGCTGTTGTAGCCTACTCAGAGCAGTGCCTTCGGTCAGGCACCCGCGGTTATAAAAGGTTAATTTAACTCCACACATTTCCTCTGGAGACTTTTACATAAATTGCAAGAACCTTATATTCATGAGCTATCATGTTCTGAAAAAGTAACTATATAAATTATGTTGAACCAGGGCTCGGAGCGCAAGTAACACTGCATTTTTGATGGGCTAAATGGCTCAAATGAATCGAAGCAACCTGGACAGTAAGTACGGTGCAAAATGTAATTTTCCATCCAGGCCATGTCTGCGATCCGACAGCTACATCAGAAACACATCCTGTCATATATCTTGGTACTTTAATTCTCTGCTATGGCTACGTGCTCTTATTCATGCTGAAAACATTTGGAAAAATCAAATGTGCCTGAGCACTCCCCCCCCGTCCCTTTCTTCTCCTTTTTTTATTTGCACAAGCACAAATGTACAGACCTACACAATCGCACAGGCACATACACACAGGCACGACATCCAAGCCATGTGATCTCGCTAGGCATTATGCCAATGGCCAAACATGTCACTTACCAGAAATCTCTCTGAGACATAGCGCGAGAGAGAGAGAGAGAGAGAGAGAGAGAGAGGAGGGGTGGTAGTGGTGTGTCTGTGTGTTTGTGTGTGTGTGTGTTGGGGAGATTCTGCCCATTTGCCAGTTTCTGAGAGCTCCTTGTCAAGTGTAAGTACAGTACATACACAGGCGGCACGAAACGTACCACCACATTCATCTGCAATGTACTTGCGGGTGCGGGGGCTGTCGAGCTGGAAAAGAAGAAAAAAAAAAAAAAGATGTGATCTCTGAGATCTAATGTGGAATTGTTCTAAGGGAAACATGCCATGTTTACTGTTCATTGTCTAAATTCTTGGAAACCTTCCTAAAAAGCACAGCAAGCCAAATCGCCCAAAATCGGATACATTTCAGGATTCTTTTCTTTTCCTGATCCTCTTACTTTAAGCTTTTTTTCTAAGCATGTCCTGGGCTGCACACATGTAATTTCCAACCTACGGATTTTGATGTCAACATCTACAGTAAGCCTTTTGTGTATGAGGCTAAAGGTAGTACAAGGGCAGTGAAGAGAAAACTTAACCAAAAGCTTTTCCTTTTAAGGATTCAAACCTTGATGAGCAAAGGATGTGTTACTCAATGGGTATACTATGTATTAAAACTACAACAGCATCGATCATTTGGACATAATTTACTTAACATAACTCATTTTCAGAGTCCTTTTAGGGCCTGATTTCAGGTACCACAATGAACAATGAAAAAAAAATAAACAATACGACAAAACATTCACATGGCGGCTGAACCAAAAACCGGCCATGCTACACGAACCTGAAAATAAATAAATAAAATGAAGGCCACAATACTAACAGAGTCAGCAATCCCAGGCTTCCAGTGGAAGATTTAGAAAACTACTACAGCTCTTCCTAGGCAGGTAGCAGTGCTTGCCTGCTCAGTCCATCAAGATTGTTTTGGTGCTGCTTGCTGAGGTTTGCAGGTATCAGAAGCAATGCAACTAAATGGCTTCTGATAGGGAGCAGATATAAATGAGTGCTGGCATTGCAGGCTTGATGCTTCCCTTCGCATTTAAAAAGGAAAATTGTCTAATGAGAACGTGCTCAGTGACTTACAGAAATAGACGATGCTATTGATTTGTTCTGGAATGGATTTTATTTCTACACATGCATGCTCTCACCACTCAGTTCCATCAAGAGATTTACCTTTTCCTTTAAAAAAAAAAAA
>BJFM01000436.1:233421-248541 GCA_016586285.1 Arothron firmamentum | reverse complement strand
AAAAAAAAAAAAAAAAAGAATCAACGGCTTAGATTTCAGTTCCGGTAACAGCAATCAACATGCCTGAACACAGCAGGAGCAGCAGCAGCAGAATATGGCTTTAATTTCTATGGATTAGCCTGTTCAACTCTCCAACATGAAAGTTTTAGCATGAGAATAGAATAGCTTCAACTGGCTGTATCAAATACCATCAGCAATGACTCATTACAGACGCAGGAAAGCAAAACCATGCACATGTAAACACACCTCCATATAACTATGCCATATAAACACAACATGAAAAAATGTGAAACACAGATTAGAGTCAAGGATATTTCCTTTACATGCTTCGACACATCGATTCTTCTTTATCTAAGGCTCCAACTAGACAAAAGGCAAAAGCTTCAAGAGTGAAACAACCCCTCTGTTCCCTCCCTTTTACCTTATTTATGCCAGTATCTGTGTGTATCTGCTGCATTCAGAGCAGAGTTCTGTTGTTCTCTCCCCTTGACACTCCCCACTCGCGCATAGCCCCGGGCCCTCTTGTGGAATGCTGTATAGTGCGAGGCCTATGGAGGAAGGGCATCCTGGGACACGGGAAGAGCGCAAGCGTGCAAACACACACATGCTAACGCACTCACCGACACATGCAAACACATACGCACGGACAAATACAGCTGTTATGAGCCGTCACGACCCTTTGGCAGGCTTCCAAGTCAAAGACTGTGTTGGAAGACCTGCGTTTAGGCTGAATGAGGTTAAAAAAAATAAAAAATAAAAAAAACTCCCACATTTTTCCACATATGTTGTGTTAAACTCTGAAAATAGAAACTTGGCTGCATCGGCACGCACTACCTCTAAACTGACTTCCAAGTACTGCTGCCCGGTATCAGAAAGCACCTCAATAAAAGCTGCAGTAGTTTAGCTTCGGGTTTATCAGGGACACCTACAGAAGCATACCCACTGAACTGACAACGTGAGCAGAAAAATAATTACAGCCAACTTTTAACCTTTGATCCACGTGACACCTGCAAAACGCAAGGTTCTGACAAATACACTCGGGACATTATTTATCACAGACATTAAGCAGACCTGCAGCCATGTCTTTACAGCAGAGTGCAAGAGAAGTGCACGTGAGAGGGAAGGAAAGTGACAGGAAATGAAAAAATTACCACAAGCTACATGCCCGCTAGCCGCAACACTACACCAATGTACACAAAGGAGTAGGAGGGGATTTATGTACAGGCAGATGGCTCACGTAGGGTTCAGGTAAGGTGAGTCCAAGAGTGCCACCCTGCAGAGGGCGACAGTGAAGGTGCAGAAAAATCCCCACTTTTGATGGAAGTTTGTCAGGACACGTTTGACTCGCACCCCTCAATTTGAGATGTGCTGGAAATGTTTCAGGCAGCTTAAATGTTCTGCATCTGGTCACGGTCTTAAAAAATCAGCTGCAAACTGCAGGGCAACAACAGTTGATACAAACAAACAAACAAACAAACAACCAAAACAAAAAAAAACCCTGAGCCCCGCACTGGATGCTTTATGGGTGGAGATTTTTACAGGACTTCATCGTGACGAAAGACCTACTATATGGTCATGTCACTTTCTCCGCTCGTACGAATGGAAACGCAATTTCCCGTGGTTGCGGTACGATTAACGGAGTTTGGCGGCATCGAACGCAACTACACAAATTCCCGAGCCCCGCATAAACGTCATTTTAGCGGCGCGTGGCACACTTTTGTGAGGATCCTCCACCATCCTCCACCTTTTATTTGGTAAAGAAAAACATCGCATTCCTCTCTGTCGGTGAAAGTTAACGCCACCAACTTAACTCCATCCGACACTTGAAAAACGTTTAACCGACCGGCTGCAGGAATTCCAGCACATTTCTGCATACGTCGCTGCCTGTGAAGAAGAAAGCTATGGAACGGCGGATGTTTAAAAAAAAAAAACAAAAACGTATGCGTCACACAAATCAGGCACTGTAAACATTTAGCCAGGTCCGAGCTGGGATATTTACCCGATATGTCGCTATTCCGTAAACTGCGGCTGGCGCAGATGTGACAGTCTTTCTCTCTGGGTACCCTCTAAAGTTTACGGGGTGTCAGAAAAAAAGAATCAGGCCCCGGTCTCCCTCTGGTCCGCTGACTGACTCTATCTTAGCCGCTCG
Source organism: Arothron firmamentum (assembly GCA_016586285.1). Classification (NCBI taxonomy): domain Eukaryota; kingdom Metazoa; phylum Chordata; class Actinopteri; order Tetraodontiformes; family Tetraodontidae; genus Arothron; species Arothron firmamentum. Next base: position 246,392 of record BJFM01000436.1, on the reverse strand, counting down.
TCCCCCATCTCTCTATCCCACTCTCTCTTCGCTTCTGTCCCTGTGCAGGAAGTGAACGCAGCTCACATGGACGGTATAGCCTACAGACTGACATCATGCACCGCTCGGCGAACACTTTCTTTTTTAAAGACACAGACATTTTTCGCCGGAGCCGCCAGGTTACTTACTGTGAGATACACCGTGCAAGTCGGTGCGTTCAGGCGGTATTTTCGCGCATATCGTGCCGCCTTTACGGACACATGAACTCGCTGCACTCTGCAGACTTAAAGGTGCAGACCTCCGGAGGTGAAGCCCGACGCACCGGGTCAAGAGGGGGCTCCTTCACTCACTGTCTGTCCAGAACACCTTGGGAGGGGCGGGGGTCAACATTAAGAAACGGAGGTGGGACGGGAGGAGCCTGTGATGCTGAATTACACTCACATGTGCGCCTTACCTCACGTGTCCTTTATGTGATGACAGCTCCGGCTGCATCCTGCGCATGTGTGCTGTTCTGGTAAATTATTATAAGCGCCAGCTGCTGGCTGTAGCACCTCAATTCAACTTTTCTTTACTGCAGGGACACAGTAGACAGCACGAACTGCAGCGGCAGCATCTCAGATCTGGGTAAAGATGGAGGTGAATAACTTCACAGTGCAGGTGTATAAGGTCGAGTCAAAGTCATGTAAATATTTGTCAACACCGGAATTGCACAAATAAGAAAGTAATTAGGCTGCATGCTTTTTGTATGGCTCATGATCGAACATGTGATCATTTATTTCATTGAGATATTATTTATGTAACTTCTTTACAGTAAGCAAATGATTTTGTAATAATTTAAATGTTTATTTTGAGAAGCATTTCAGAAAAAAGTGGAAATTTCCTTGTCTTATACCGAATCAAATCTTTCATTTAGACATCTTTACTGCTGAGATTCTACAGCCCTAACCCTAAACCCTTGAACCCTCATATGAGACACACATGATGCACAATTCTTCATTCATTTACAAGAACAGCAAAGGGGTCCTCTACTATGGTTTCACACTGTCTACTCTATAAGATGAGGTAAAGATGCCGTCCACTGAATCATTTGATTACAAGATTAAGCTATATTGATTAAGATATATACCACAAAAGGGATTTGTAGCCTAAAGTTACAGTATAGGAACATCAGCTCAGGTCAAAGTCATATAGTCTTCATCAAGACCAGGATTGCACGAATAAGAAAACGATCAAGCTGTGTGCTTTTTGAGTGAAATATAACATTATGATTGCCTGAGGCAGCATGTGGTCGTGCTAATATTCATCTGTGAAGAGCATGTGATCGGTAATTTTTATTGACCTGTTATTGCTGCCATAGTTTTTTCCACCAGTATCAAAATAATCTTGCATAGCAAAGTCCAAGGAAACATACACCAATGAGTATCAATTGAAAGATGATAATATAATAATTTTGCCAGTTTATATAGAATAGTATATATATATAAGTTTGCATACTGTAGGATATTTCAAGGGATGTAAGCTAAACAGTTCCCAGCTGGAAGAGGTGATGGGATTAATTTTTTAGAATTTAAAATGTGCATTTAATGTTTTAATACGAGTCATTTATTTCTTTTACTTCTCTTTTAATGAGTCTGAACAACTTCACACCAAATATTGAAAACACTGCTTATTAAATCTGTTTTCTTATCTCTTCTGCTCACATCTAATATACATTCCTCTTCACCTTATATAGTGTCCTTGAATAATCTTGCCACCTTTTAAAGGTATTAAGATGTTGTGTACAGTTTTAGCTTAACTAAAGTGATTTATCAGTTAGTCTGTGACTCCAGGTCACAATCTAGTTTTGATGGTGTTTGATAGCATTTACAACGCGGTCATTGTTCATTTTCATGTTTAACGTGTATCAGCTGGGACATTTATAGGGAGTATCATGTGTCTCTGGATCAGTGTTGGGTTTATAATGAATTTGCCGTAGGTCTATAACATGAATGGAAGATTTGTTTATTTATATGGAAAATCCCTGATAATTTACACAGTAAAATTTACGTCAACTACATTTTTCACAAATCAGTGACAGTCCAGATTTCCAGAATTCTAGATTTGATTTGAGTGAACGTGGCATTCATGGGTTGGAGATGAAATTAGGCCATTGATCAGTGACATCATTGACAGACCACAAAAATGGCAAGTCACCCAGACTAAGCAGACTTCAGCTTTTTTTAACGAAAAGAAGAAATGAAAACAAGATCGCTCCGACTTAATCATCCCATCTACCTTCTGCTCTACATTGACATCACAAGGCAGTCTGTGATCTTTACTTCTGCTCTACTGCGTCAGGGCAGGGCTTCCAAAACCGGGCATATGATATATTGATGTACACAACAAAAGCCCATTGTTGTCCCGGTGATTATCCATTTACAGCCATGTCAGGCTCAAGCATGTCATAAAATAGCTGCTGACCAAGTCGAAGGTTCATTTTAGAAGAGGTCCTGTGGAAGTGTTGGATCATGTCTTCCCCACCTACTCAGAGATTTGTGATCCAGCAACATCCCTAATACTAATGACTTGTCCGTTTATTTGGGGTGGGACACATTAATTAACGGCTGTAAATGTGCTAACCAGTGTCAGCCAAATGACAATTGATTTTTAATTAATTTAGTTTTTGGCTTTGTCATCTTCTGTTGCCTTTTCTGAGCCCTTTGAAATAGAAGGCATTTAATCCACCTGACAGATGACATGAGAGGCTGTATCATAGGTTCAGATGAATCAGAAATGGCCAAGATCAACAGCTCAAAACCCTCACGTGTCATGGAGGAAATTAAAAAGTTTAGAACTTTAAAACAGCCCTTCATCAATGACAAATAAGTACATTTGCAGTGGATCAGATGTGACTTGTACTCACGAGAATGTTAAGGTCAACCCAAAGGTCACAGTTTCTTTTGTTAAACTAGCGAGAATGATGCTGTGGAGATGTTTTGCTGTCAGAACTGGTACTTTACATCTACACAGAACTAATAGAAATTCCCTCAGGAAAACCAGATTGTTGGATTTTCCAGCAGTGCAATCATCCCAAATACACATCCAAAGTGGTGCAGGACTGGTTGAATCAGAGGACTACTGCCTGCTGTGATGCATATAGTCTGTATATTGGCAGACCCTATAGAATAATCTAGATGTTTCCATGTTACAGATTTTCTAAAAAGATTTGCATCTTCAAGTTCTTGCTTGTCTTATGAATCTGGAAAGAAATCCAGAGTTACTTTAGTTTGCTCATTAGTTCAGAGTGCTGCTGAATGTTTTTCCCCCATATTGCAGAAGTCTGAAAGAGGAAGACGTCTACTTTTTCTCCCTCATTGAGAAATTCTGTATCTTTTATTCCTGGGTATTGTGACTCAGCTTTGGAGCATCATGAGATTATACTTGTGTAAAATGTAAAAGTGGATCTGCTACGATATGAGCTTAAAGATGCATCAAAGACCAAGATTCAGATAAAACTTGTGGCTAACAAAATAGTTCCCTCGCATATACAGCAACTTTGTTTAAAAAAAACCCCAAACTGTTAAAGTTAGAATGTAAGGTACAATGTATCAATGCATAAAAGAAAATATCCCTTTAATATTTTTAAGTTTTATAATCTGGGACCTCGTCAGGTCCTGTAAACCCAATGTCATCTGAAAAATGAGGCTATATAAGGTTATTGGAACACAGCGATCTCCATTGCTATGTTTGTCAGGAACAGCGGGACCTAGGTGCTGCTGTTGATTGCATGCTGGCGGTTGCATGCTAGAGGAGCCAAACAGAGAAGTCTGTCAGATCAGCTCTAGGCTGATCTAGCACTTGACCCACAGACGTTCTCAAATTGAACTGTCACACATTCTTATGACACCGCCAGAGGCATGTCATCATGGGTGTTACCCAACACTGTGTACACATTCAGCCAGGTCATACATATTAAAGCGGAAAACATTTCATCAACAGAAACATTTATTTGATGTTACAAAACAGTTGTCACTTATATGCTTTGTCAGTTTCTCCTCTCATGTCACACAAAAGTACGTCTTACACACAGTTGTCAACTTGTGTGTGAGTTGGCTGAATTCATAAATAAGTCAAATAAATGTCAGGTCTAGCTTTCTGTGTAAAAGTGTTCAAATAATCCCCACCTGAAAAATCCCGTCTCATGTTTCAGCATGAATGACTGTCTTACATCACATGGTCCACATCAGTAAGGCTTTAGGCCACTTTTTCATGCAACATGAATTTGACATTCACATTTTCCATTTGTGGTAAATTGGTTGGCAAGATGACATTTAACATTTCTTCCTGATGATGCTTCTGAATGCATCATTTTCAGTGTTCTTAAAGTGTATTAGATGTACATCTTTTAGAAGTACTATAGAGTTTAAAAGACTGAACACACAGATGCCAAGCAGACTGTTCCTGAATTCTATCTTATGTGAAACTAATCCAATCAGATGATCTGCGAATGGCAAAAGGGTCTTCTTTACATGTTGTCTCATAACAATACAACACAATCCACATTATGTGCTAGGTTTACAGTGCTGCTCACATTGCTGCTACATGTCCACAAACACCATGAAGCACCAGCCAAGCCCTCCCACAAGAAACAGTGTGATATGCATGCTGTAGATGACCAGGCTATTAAGCACCCCAAAGTCCAGGCGCCTGTGACCTAGCAACAGCAGGATGACGGACAGTTTGTACTGTAGTCGCAGGAGTACACGCACACTGACATATTGCAGGAAGAAAAGAGCGGACAGCGCTACCCAGAGCAAAGACGTCAACAGACTGCAGCCAAAGTAGAGGAGGAATCGAAGAAAACTGTACATGCAGCGTGAGCGCTGATACAGGTCAAAGTTATTGTATTTGGTGCGCACTAGCTTGGAAGCATGTGTAGCCCCACAGGCCGAGTGCATGCAGGTGGTGTGCGGGCCATGGAAGCTGCGCACTCTTCTTGGGATGGGAATCACAGGCATGGGTGGGCTACTGGAGCCCAGCACGGTGAGCAGGAGTTACTGGTGGAGTCCTCTGAAGGAGTTGATACTGAGGAGGCAGTTAGCATTATTAGTTTAGACCATTTGGCTCAAACAAGAGCCACAAGATGAGAGTTAAATCCTAGTAGTCTCTGTCTGATGTGAATTCCAGTCACAGTTTCTCCTTTAAACGCAACAAGATCCTGTAAAGACATTAGAGTTATTAAACGTTTTTCTACATTCACAGATGAAAACATAAAAGAAATGTAGGCCGTGGTATACAATATTAATTCAGCAATAGCATTGTAGGGGCACGAATAAATAATCACCGTATTGAATAGCAATGTGTTATATATTTGTGGATATATTATGGCTACATTACAGCGATCAGACAGTGTTTCCTACCTAGAAAAAACCCTCAGTGACCGTGCTGATAGGCTCACATGCAGGATAATGTTCTCTCCAAAGCGGCTGGATTGGCTCTTAAGCAAGCCTTATTTAACACAACGCTTAAAACCGTGACTTTTTCCATAAACACGTGTATTCTTATTTTTCTCTTTCCACATACAATACAAAGCGAGTAAAGGCAAGGAAGCGGTATACGTCCTGTCGTAAAATAATCGACTCATCCTGTTGTGACGACAGCTGCCGCGTGAGAACGGAAGTTCTTTTCCTCCAAATTAAAAGGTAAAGCGGACGTAGGTTCCGCCAAAAGAAAAGTTCCATTTATATTTAGTTATGGTTTAAAAGGTTGTTGATGTATATTCGCAGGGTAAATGCCCCTTTCTATATTTTATCTATGAAAATATAGAGATTATAATGCTTTGTTTACGCGGAAACACTTTTTATGATCTGTTCTTTAAAATTGCAGAAAAATTCTTCGGTATAAAACAAAGACAGTTTTATTTAAATTGAATGTCAGAATGTTGTCTCGGGTTTCATTTAAGATTTGTGATAAGCATGTTACACCAGGGAAATACCATATCATAAGGCAATTAAGTTCCCAACAGCAATTAACAGACATATTTGATTTGATTTGATTTTTGATTTGATTGTTTGCCAAGAGAGACTAAAAATATACCTGTAGTCAAGGAAGTTCTAAAATACTAACTATCAAACTGTCAAAACTGGTTCATGATATCATTTATATATATATTTTTTTTCAGAATTACAATAAGGTCCGCATTGTTGGTATCTGAGCTGTGGAAATGTGTGGATTTTGTAGACATGCATGCTTGTGAGGTCGGGAAGCCTCGGGAAAGTCAGATGATGTGAGTTTGCTCAAGTTCACCGATAAGGTCAGACTACATCCTACTTAAGGAGGAAAAAAAGAAACTGTTAAAAAAGAAAATTCACACTTCCTGGTTAAATATACCGTGTATAATTTCTGTCATGGGTTCTTGATCCAAAGTAACATTTTGATACAGTGACCTTTTTTTAAGCTTTATCATTTTTTTTCAGTTTCTGAAAAGAATTCCTCAAAATTATTTTTCTTTCTTCATTTATTATTTTTTTTAATTATCTTTATCTTTAATTGAAAAGGATGTTTGTTTCTCCTTTTTTGTTTGTTTGTTTGTTTGCAGTCCAGGTGTAAGACACTTAAAGACACAACCTCTGTAACGTTTGTGAGTTAGCTGAATGATTACATCTCACCCATCTACCAGCAAGCAAGAAATGCAAGCTGCTAGATCACTTCAATGGTAATTTAAAGGCATTCTCAGAAAAACAAACCCTATAATATTTATTCAGACTCAAATAAAACTGTCACCAGTCCTCGGTTCAATCTATGTACTTAGTGCTCTCATAATTATTTAGTCTCGGTGTGAAATGCACATAGTATCATAATTTGATTGACAGCCAAATTCTGGAGTCAATTTTTGGAATACAAATAAAAATGGATGAGTTCATAAAGGTGTGGAAAAACGTGTTTATTTTGTCCACAAGAGGGAGCATACCGTCCATCACAATTAAATACCTCAAATATTGCACTCTTTTTAAAAATATTGATATACTTCATATGCAGAATTTTAACGTCATTTGTTAGAATGATGTTAGAAAAAAAAAATGTTTTTACACTTATTTGATTCACAATATTTTCTTTTCCTGAACAACTGCATAAAACATACACACCTCTTGGTGAAAATTAAAATTAAGAGGGCAACCATTTAGAAACACGTTACCCATGCGTTAAGCAACGGTAATAACTGTCATAACAGCGCATGACAATATAATTGTTGTGACATTCCAGGTGGGATAAGCGCAGGTAAATGTTCTGTTATTCAGCACTGGGAGGCGCTGTTTGTCCAGGTTTGACTGTACAAGTTCTATGCCATCCATTCAAGGGCGGGTCAACAGGCCATCACTCTTACATTGGTTTATTTGACAGAAATCCAGCCCTTTATTTCCATCACTGATAAATAGACACATGCAACACCATTACAGATGTGATTGCCATTAATGCCAATTTTAGGTAAAATATTTCCTCAACTAAACAGGGGAAATTGCTTCATTATCAGGAAAAATGTTGCCAGTGGTCATCCAAGGGCCAGTTTAAGTATATATGCCGGTTGTAATTATGCATTATATCACCGAACACATTTATTGTTAGAAGTTAATTCTGCACGGTGTTGACTTCTTCATCTTCTTTTTGTTTTTTACAGCATGCAAACAACTGAATAAAAAGTAATGAAGTCATTATTACAGCCATGTCTGTATCCAACTGTACCAGCTATCCATTCCTTCAAACCTTTGCCAGTACGCTGCCATCATGACCCAAAGAGTGTCTAAGAAAGATTAAAGATGCAACATGTCAAAATCCTCTTTGACTCCTCCAAATATGCCGGGGCTAAATCAATTAATTCATTAACTAAGTACAGATCACAGCCAATAGTTGAGCTCACACAAATTAAATCAATTAGTCTGGCTAATAAGATGAGGAGGGCTTTAATTAGTGAAAGTTTAATCAAAGCAGTGTTTTTTGTGCTTTGTTATGAAGCAGCTAAATAGATCTTCTGCAGAAGGATACATTAGGTCTGTCAAGCCAAACTTTTGGGACTTATTTAGCTTCACATTTGTTTCTAAATAGAGTAAAATTAATAAAAAATTAAAGCCAGTTACTCATTTTTACTGCAATGAGGTGTCCAGATGTTGCCAAAGCTGTTAAATCAATTACCCAATTAAACTAATTAAAACCCAGAACATGAAACAAGGACACCTACTTTGCTTTTAAAAGTTATTAACTAGATACAAGCCTGCACATTTTAAATCTCTCTTTTTTTTTTTTTGCCTCTTTGCATGCGTGTCATGTCATTTAAGGGCATCTGTGTGGCTTTCCTAATCCTGTCAAGGCATCTGTTGTCATTTAAACCTGCTCCAGCTGAAACATAGATGCTAAATCTTTAGTGCAGAGTTTTGTCAGTTATTGCACAAATCTCAACAATGTTGAACCAACAAGTTTTTCATTACACCACATTCCATTTTAAATCTACATCAGCATCCATTATCCTGTTGACAATTTTCTATTAATTCTTACACATTAATTCTTTGATTGTCCTATTTGCATATGGAGGTCTGCTCCCAGCTACATGGCAGAATCAGGCTGGGCTGGATTTAATTCCTGGCACGAGGGGGCTTTAAAAGATTATCAGCCAGCAGGGAAACATCTGGGTGGATGAGGTAGTTGAGAATTTCAGGCCTGAGCGATATGAGAGGCAGGCAGACAGGGTGAGGCCTCCAGAGATCACCAGGGTTGTGTAGCACTGATGTGGTTTCCCCAGATGCACTGGTGCATATAAAAGCACCATTGAACGAATGCATGTGACTGATGTGCATGAGGATGATCAGCAGATCTTGTAATTATCCATATATACATAGAACTTGCACATTTTTCCCTTTTTTATATCTGCATAGATGCATTAATATGCAGGGGTGATTTTTAATGCCAGCCTCAGAACTGTGACAGGAAAGAAAGAGTCCAAACCAAACTACACATAAAACAATGTGAGAGATGCTGACAGCGGAAGGTCAATGTTAATAAGAGTGAAAGGTCACCAGAACAGACTGTAAAAACCCCCAGGAGTTAGAATCCTCAGGCGTGAGATAGGAGCGGGTGTCGACCCGTGTTTGTTTGTCAAGCGTGTGTAAAAAGTGAAAGGATACCAGCGAGGCGAAGCTCAAACCACTGGCTGCCATTAGGCTGATTGGCCGGAGGGGTCAGCAGGGGTCAATTGATGGGTCAATCACATTGTCGATCTGACGACCCAACCACACTGTTTTGGCTGGACAAACTCACTCTCCCTCCTTTAGTTATGTGTATGCCAGAGCGGCCTTACATTAACACAGGAAAATCTATCTGCTCACTTATGCTGATTTACGCTCGGACTGCGCTGCCCCGTCAACCCTTTTGACAGCTCACGTGAACAATTTTAATGCAAGAGGATTTATGCCGCCCAGTGACTTCACGGTGGTAAAATGCGAGGTTGAGTCCTGACAACTGAGGTCTGTCTCTCCCACTGCTCCCCAAAACGAATGCATGAAGAGTAAAAATCACCTTCCTTGAAGCACTTTCACTCCACTTCTGATCATCCAACTTTAAAACCACAAAGGCCCACATGTGATCTGAAGCGGAACGTGGCCTAGATCGAAAACGAGACATCCGCATCCGCTTTCGGAGCCCGTCTCCTCATCTGTGGCCAAGTGTCAGGAGATCAGTGTATCTTTATCTGCGGCCATTAATGATAGAGTGAGTACACAGGTTGCTCAGCTCAGATACCACTCTTCCTTTAAACCTGCCAAATCCTCCCCCTGGACAAAATACCTCCACAAGGCACTCCAAGCAATGGGATGTCAGCAGTCAAGAGGTCAACGGTCAACGCAGATGACCTAACCTCATTACATCATTGCCCAACATGCAGTAACAGAAAGAATAAAAGTGTAAAATAGCTCTTTTCTTGAGTGTTTTTAATTTTTTTTTTTTTTTTTTGCCATTCTAGCTAAATCAGCATGTACCTCCTCTGTCCATAACACTGTAATTATATTGAGAATTTAATGCCTTAAATCTGATTTATCGCTTTCCGAACAGCACTGAGAGATGCCTGAATTTTTTTTTTGCAAGCATTCAATTATGTGTAAATCCCGAGAAACCGCACCAAAGTCCTGAAGTATAAAGTTTCACAATCATTTTAAAGTATTTAGAGCAGTGCTGTGTGGACCACTGGCAGTAGCTGGGCACCAACCTGATAGCAATCTGAGCTTTAAAAAGTTAAAGTTTGTCATGGTACTGTGTGTCAAGGTCTGCAAGATCAGAAGCAGTGATTTAGAGTAAAATTAGCAGTTTAAAAAACAGTAAAATCACATTTGATCATACAGGACACACCCAAATTTGAGCACAAATCAAACCTCACACACAGAATTACAGAAGTTAAGTGAAAGCTTTGCCTTGTATGTCTTTGCTTTCATTAAATGCAAGTTTTTGGGGTTTTTTTTTGCCCCTGGCTGAGTCTGTTACCCCTCTGACCTGATTTGAGAATTCCAAAAACCTTCCTAATGACCTGAATCTTACTGGCAGACTGGTGCATAAACATCTATTCTGAAGGGAGAAAACAAAAACGAGGTTAAAGACGTTATTGTATTATTATTATTTTTTTATATACCTGCATTCTGCATGTGTGGATCAGGTGTCCAGCCTCATATGCAGTGACCCCAGGTTTGAGGGTTTGCGGTTACCTCAGACTCCTCCAATATTAACCACAGACGTCTATTATCTGGTCTCCCTTTACACAGGAACACACGCAAAGACACACACGCAGACACAAACACAGATATCAGCGCTTAATGTGGACAGGCAAATAAGTCCCTGTGTGTGGAGGGCTTGTTTTCTACAATGTGGGCTCTTGCAATTGTGGGGACAGAATTTTGGGTTACACAATATATTGAATTAAGGTAAAACAAAGGTAAATGTTGGGTTGTGAACATTAAGTACAAATAAATCGAAAATCATTGGCCTGTCAGCGTAGCCGCACATGTGTAGGTGCGTGCTGCACAGTAAGTGGGTGAGTAAGCTGATGGATAGGCTTGCAATTAAATATTTAAGGCGGTACCACATTGCTTGTAAGGTGTTGGAGGTCACATCTTGGGTGTATCATTCAACACTAAAACCATTCACTTCTTCACTGCCAGTTCCAAGAGTTCTTTACTGCCTCTGTTCGCGTTAGCTTGTCATTTGCCTCATATTTGTGGTGTTTTATCTCCGTATAATGTCATTATTTTCCTCAAAAGTGGGGATATTATGGAATTATTAGTGCTGCAGCCGTGACAAAGGAGTTTTATTATTATCTGATGTCCTGCTGAGCCTGTTTTCATCCCATCCAGGTGGGGTTTTGGCCCAGGCTGCTGCCTACAAAAAGCATTTAGCTTCTCTTGAATAATCCAGTGAGAGCATTCGGTAGATGGAGCACTGGGGTTTGAAACCTGAGCTCGACATTTGACACATACGCAGAATCGTGGGCTTCAGGTGGTTTGTGGCGTGGCTCCTGTCGTTTTACCTGACCCCCCACAGGTCCATCCCTTCCCCACCACCTCACTTTGCTGCCCTATTGGTGCCAAAATGGGAAACTGTTAGACTGAACCCGCTCACTATAAAGCCTTCAATACTGCAACATTGTCACTACATTTGCTGCCCAAATGCTTTGATTTGGCGACTGCAGAGGTCCCGGTTGTCAAAAAATCACCCTCGCTGTATTTTTGTTGGCCATGAGAATCAGTGTGAGGTGTTCAGTAACTTATCGGTCTGCCTCAAACCGCTATGAGCAGAGGGCACATCTGTCATCTTAAAGTGTCATCTATTCTGGCCTGGCTTCACTGGGAAACAGGGGAAAGTCTGTGTGTGTGTGTGTGTGTGTGTGTGTGTGTGTGTGTGTGTGTGTGCGTGTGTGTGTGTGTGTGTGTGTGTGTGTGTGTGTGTGTTGTGGTACAACTTATGGGCTGTCAGAATAAAGTGCAAGAGCCTTGCTGGAAACCGTCGCCTGCTGAATGACTGACAGGGACACTGCGCCACTGTGTCCCCTGTATTTGGTGCATATTTGTGTGCATAATCACACTCCTGTAGTTGTGTTACCTTTTTTTTTTTTTAATGCCACCCCACAGATTCACCACTTATCATCATAATGGCTTCGACTCTGTCACCTGAGAATGTGACTGTGCAAATTAGACGATGCTCGGTTGCCCATTGCCTCAGTAATGGTGTTCATCCTTCCCCCAGTCTGGTATAATTCTTTATTTTTACATTTTAATGTACCTCTATACGCTTTCCTGCCTCACACCCTCAATCATTAATTTCCCTCCTGGCAAGAGGGAAAATAATATATGCACCTCTTATTCTCATATTTTCTGTGTTGTGACTCCTCCTCTTCTTTCTCCTTTTTGTCCTCTTTTTCTATCTCTTTCTGATACTCCGGCTCCTTTTTCCTGTCGTCAAGTAATCCCTCGCTCTGTCTCTCCCCTCCCGGCCGACCCTTCTCTTTCCCATCAGCACCCGGGGGCTGATGAATGCATGGCCTCCTATTGATCGCGATGGGTGATGGATGATGGCTGGGAGATGAGTGATGGGGTGCAGGCAAAGGTGCCAATAAGGGGGCAGCCAGAGGGTGGGGTCTCCCCTACTGGTGCTAATGGGAGAAGACTAGGGCCGACTGCTACTGTGCTAACCGCTCGGCCCCTCCTTCTGGACGGCAGCCCCTCTGCATGCTTCGTTTCAGCTCTTTTGCTTTGCATTTGATTTCCACACGACTGTGGCTCGTGCCCCTGTGGGATGTGGTGTGTGTGTGTGTGTGTGTGTGTGTGTTTGTGTGTGTTTTTTTTATCCTGTGTGATTGCGGAAGGTTGCAGGAACATGTCTTTATGTATATCGCCATGAGCCTGTGGAGGAAAACCGAAGGTAAGGTTGTTCAGCGTGCATGGGTGTGGGTGGTGGGAGCGAGGGGGGGGGGGGGGGGCTGTGGG
>BJFM01000436.1:197735-212627 GCA_016586285.1 Arothron firmamentum | reverse complement strand
ACACACACACACACACACACACACACACACACCCTCCTCCACTCTTCTATATGTTGCGATGCACGTGTCTGCCTTTTAAGGCGCACAATGGCCAGCTCGGGCATTTCTTCGGACATTGGTGACATGCGTTTACACTCTTTTGTCTGCTTTAATGACACCAAGTTACGGTTTAAATGCACACACTTACAATGGGCTGCGTTTTGCCACCGTTGATGTATCAATCTATGCTTCTCAGGCTTGACTACCGAGGCTCAGTTTGCATTTATGTTCAGGATTGTTATTATTGCTAATTTCAACAAGCCATAATGACTAAACCGACCTACAGCTTTGATTCACTTTCGAGCATATGCAGTGGTGGAAGCCAATCAGACCTGTTCTGTTCATTAGCCAAGTCAGGGCAATTACGGCTGCCCCAACCTAAAAACCCACCCACCTTTCCCCCATTTTTATCTTCACATCTATGTCCCTTCTAGCAAAACCTCAATATGAAAAAAAAAAATAAAAAAAATATATATATATATATATAAAAACAAACAAAAAACACAAGAAAACATGTCATGGGTATTTCATTGCAAAGATAACCAAGAAAAAAATATTTCATGGTGTAATCTCTGGTCAACAAGTCATTGGGTCTTTAGGCAGATTAAGGCATGAAGGAGATGTACACTGGACCCTAAAGCCAACGTTGCATCAAAGGAGCTTAAACTGGAAACACAACAACAGGGCGGCTTTCTTTTCCCTCCACTATGAGAGGAGACAGTTTGCCGCCACTGTGCTGGCTGAAGATGCCGAAAACTTATTCAAATCCATGCTATAGATAATTTTAATTACTGCAAATTGGTTTTCGTGAAACCTTGTGATGCGCTGGCTTTTGATCTCAGTTAAGAATAAATGTCAGTCAAAAGAAGAAGTAAGTTAATTTCTCGTAACAGTGAGTCTGAGGGAGGCAAGTGTAACCTTGAAGAGGCAGTTCTGCGAGTGCCATCTCCAAACTTCCTCCATTCATTTGCATATTATGATGAGAAAACCCCACACAGAGGTTACATCCTGCTGCTTCTGGTCTGTCCAATGCAGAGTATCATCACAGGAAATTGGTAAAGCTTTAACACACCTGGGTCCTGCTGGAGAAGGCAGCTGCAGTCGGCCAGTAATGGTCCTCCATAAAGATTCAGCCTTTTGCACCTATTAGAACTAGATTTCTGCCCTTGAATATGAGCCGACTCAACCGGTGCACAAGCAGTGTGAAGGTTCAAGGGCCCTCAGCTCTTGAGGGTCCCTTCAAAAGAGCAAGCGTTTTGCTGCATTTGAAACCTCTGTTTCCTTTTTGAAGTGAAAGCACTCAGCAAAAAGAGACAGAAAGAAATGTTTTTTCTATGCAAATCTTTTGCCAGAATTCCTGAAAAACAATTCATTTGACTCAGAGAGAATGTAAAACTGAATTATCTGATTAGGTTAAGCCTTATATATAGTTTTAACCCTAACGAGTCTTAAGCCTCTCTGTCACTTATATTTTACTCAGCTTGACCTCAGCTTTGCTTTCTGGTTATGCTTTCAAAAACTCCGCACACAAAATACAAATTTAACAGGTATTCCATTTTAAATATATGTCTTTATTACAATACCATTGCTAATTTCGAGTTACTGTCCCTTATAGCACAATAATATCAGTAAAAAGTGTAAACATTTCCACGGATGACACTGGTGGCCCTCTAGACATTGTGTGTGTAAGATTTTACACGTGTGTCCACATCCGAGTGTGTGTACATTGTGCGTGTTAAACAGTTTTTTTGCACAGCTGAGTTGGAGGACTGAGTTTTTACCGCGGGGGGTCCCTGCGCACCCGTACCACTCCTCTGACACCAGGCTGCCATTGTGCTCCTGTCACGATCAATCACGTCCTCCAAAGCCTGGCCTTGTTCGAGAGGGAGGGGACCAATCACACGCCTCATTACCCAGGCTTGGTTACTCTTAAGCGGTGTCGTCCCAGGACACCTCAGCCTGTTGCTGTCTGGCCAGAAAGAGGATGATGGCAAGAGTGGGATGGGGAGAATTTGTGGGATCTGTAAAATATTAGTTGGATCGCATCAGTGTGGGCAAGTTAGTGACAGCACAACCAGGAAATCAAACAATTACACGTTAGAAAGCAGATTTCTTTGGTGTTAAACTAAAAAAGAAGCCAAAACCTTCTAGACAAAAATAAAACGTCCACCTTTACCAGCCCCAACACTGATTCTAGATAAACAACTGTCCTCTGCATCTCCTTAGCAACCAGCCCGTACTTTCCAACCATAGCAAAGCAGCTCTCATTGTTTTGAAATGGCTCCATCTGGCAAGGTTTCACTGACCAGGCCGGCCGTGGCTCGCTCCCCCAGCAGCTGGCTAAACTGCCCAACCGCTTTTCCGCTTGGCCCTTGGAGTAACCGACACTATCTGCTGGCTTTGCCCCTCGCACACAATAACACACAAGGCTAACTGTCCCCCGGCCTGCCAACCCTGGGGTCAGTTGGCCTGAGGAAGGAGGAGGGGGCTCCTGGAGGGGTGGTGTGGGGTAAAGGCATGGTACTAGTTATCCCTTTGTTAGTTACCCTTGAAAAGAACAGAAGAAATCACCGCAAAGCATCTTGGATGTGCAGTAAGACTGCCGGATTGATCTTAAAGTTCAACTATATAACAACCAAATCTCCATTGGTCAGCTTATTTTAGTGTGGTTATGATTCGTAAGTATTCTTAATATTATGGGCCAAACTCAACAGCTGTCTCTCAAAGTGTTGAATGCGAGTTGAGTTATTTGTCCACGAGGGTCTACACTGGTTTAAAAAGGCTGTCACCTCTGCCCAGCATCAACCCCTTTGAATATTGATATGCTAATGATGAACATCACAGGAGACAAAGGCTGGTTGCTACCACTAGAAACCAACACAATGGCTCTTCAGTCAGGCCTTGACACTTTTACCACCCAGCATGTGTCCGCGGTTTCATGCTCAGACAATAAAGGTCCACAACTCACCGTCCATTTGAATTGAAGGACTCCGTTCTGATGCACCGTCTGGGGACACGGCTGAGTTACGTTGTGTTTCGGCTGTCTTTGTCCCAGTGGGAAGTATCAGCGTTTATGGCAATGATAAGTCACCCTGGAGCCACAAAACGACAGGTCAAAGTTCAAACCTTTCAGCCAAAGTTTGACCTGTAGCCTGTCATTCCAGATGTTTGCCTGCTGTGGGGTCTGCCTGGTGTGCAGGTGGTTTATTTTGCCAAAACTTTTGGGGAGAAAGATTCTAAGAAGCTTAACGACGTGAGCTTTTCAGCGCTGGTTTAAGTTAGCTGGAGCTAATCAGCTTGAATTGGGTTTCTCAAAAAAGACCCCAAACATTTAAACTTGGGGCCAATCTAACACCCAGCATGAAAAAGCTGTGTTCTATAACCAACATGCTATTTTCATAAATGTGATCACTCCCACGTTGCTTCCAGAGTTTTCATTACCTCAGCTTATAAACCAATGTTTGTGCTGATAAAGATGATTGTTCTCCAATACAGGTGGACAAATTGACACTGGCATCAGTGGCCTTGAGCGATGATGCAATTATTCCTTTGCAGAAAGAATAAATTCAAAATTAGTAATTTATTTGCTTATTAATCACTCTACTCCAGAGGACAGTGGACAACCGGGCTGACATTACTGTCACAGACTCACATATTTAAAAGCTAGCATTCATCATGATGTCACATTAGACGTCATTATTCCAGAGCTCCTTGAAAGTCAGTAAATTATATCGTATTTATGCAAAGAAAAGCACAAATCACATATGGATTTTACATATTTAAAAAAAATAAAAAATAAACCATAGTTTGAAACAACATGTTGTGTACATTTGGATTTTCCATTTCTAAGATGTTAATGAGTGGTAATGAAGTGTGCACTCACAGCACAGAAGATGTGTGTGTGTGTGTGTGTGTGTGTGTGTGTGTGTGTGTGTGTGTGTGTGTGTGTGTGTGTTTACAGTGCAGGGAGGGGTTGGGCGGTGGGCAGAGCAGGGTCTAAACATTACAGCTAAGAAGCAGCCCGGCACACGCCTGCCTGACGGCCGGTAATCCCACAGTCTCAGACTCATGACCCACTTTCTTGGAGGAGCGTGATGGAGCAGCGGCCTCTTACCCCGGAAGGAGCCTCCAGACTGGGCACGGATGGGAACCCCCCCCCGCCACCACCACTTATTCAAGACAAAGAGAAAGACAGATTTGTTTTTGGAAGACTCTGAATAACTAATGAGTTCATGAACACTGAGGCTTCATCCTGATGCTCTGAGAATTCTGTCTTAGAAAACTATGGAAAACAATATTTGCTAGGCTTCCCTTAACAAGAAAAAAAAAAAAAATAGTTTGCACAATACTCTGAATAATTATGGTCTAACAACTGTTTAATTTAAAAGTATTTTAATGCAGATGATAACATTGTATTTTATTTTTTTCTAAATAATTCTTATTTTTTCCACTGCTTGTTACTCTTGTGTGCAAAAAGTCTTGTTTTGTTTACAAAGTCAAAAAAAGACACCAGTAAGATTTGCATTAAACCATTTCCTAATTTAATCACTGAATTAAGCAGAAATCATCTGCTAATACAAAAGAAATGAAAAGAACAGCTTTGCCATTATTGTGCCTTATCCCTTGCAATTATACTGACCGGCATCATGGCACGAGCCGCAGGCATATAGGTCAACAAATGCTGCATTTATGTATTAGATCATATCACCATCATGCACCTTATTTTTTTTATTAACCACCCCCACCCCTCCTCTTCCTTTTTTTGTGTTGTTGAAAACATCTCATCACGCACACCACAATGCACGCTGCTCTTACTTCTCCCTTTATCTTAATCCCTGGCAGACTTTAAGTGTCTGGCATGGGAGCAAAATCCCAAACTGGAGAGGAGCATGTTTGGACACCTAATCCCCTTACCCATAGACTCAAACTGCCCTCAATTCACCTCTCCCAAAGTAGGCCAAGAACAAGGAGCCACAATAAGAGATGCAAGCGGCTTCGCGAGGGGCTCAGCATTATCACGGTGCCAGACAGACAGACAAAAGTGATGCATGGACAGATGCATAAGCTGGCAGTATGGACACAAGCTGACACACACAATCGCTAACCTGAAAAGCACACATGGCATCTTTTCTGATGTCTAACATGCCTTGAAGACAGAAGGAGCATCACTTCAGTATGTACTCTGCTCTCTCCCAAACCAGTGATGATTTTCTGCAGGTTGTCAGTCATTATAACCTGCTGTCAGGACCATCTTTGTCAAAGTCGTCCAGTCAGAGTCCCGTCTTTGTGTATGTGTCACCATCCCACTATCACAATACTGTATTGAGATCGATAACCCCAAATAGAATCACAAAAATTATCTAGTTTTCTTAATACTCACAAAGGGCGCTCTGTTTTCCACAAACTGATTTTCACAGGGAGCTTGAACAACAGCGCCGCCCGGTGGCCATTATGATAACATAATTATGATACAGTATATTCACAGTGAAATACAATAAATGCACATAGAAAATCAGACATTGCGACCTAGTAACCTGTTGACTAGACTGCATGGATAAGAACATGGATATAAAGACACATTTAGAATCTGTATTTTTTTTTTAAATCTAAATCTAAAAAAATCTAAATAAATGAATGTAGATAACTACGACTAAACAAGAGTAAAATAAATGAGAATGTAGTATTTTTATGGCTAATGTTATATATTTTTCTTAATAAATAAGGTGCTTTTCTCTCAAATCTATTGTTCAGGTATACTGAAAAAAACACACACACACAAGTACACTACATGTAAAAAAAAAAAAAAAAATTAAAACTAATAAAGTTAAAAGGCTTATATGCCTTACATTTGGAAAAGTGTAAATCTACAGATTAAGTCAGAGAGGGCACAGATTGAAATTAATCTTCAGAGTGTGTCACATGAGAGGTCAAGTTAATCCATACGGTTAAAGCCAAGCTTTGCATATTTAAGTGTCAGCAGATTTTACACGTAGCGACTGTAAGTCACATGTAATCAAATATTGATGGACTTCTGAGCCCATTTAAAAGAAGTTGCATTACACAGACTGATAAATGTCATTGTTTCCAGTAAGATCTTTTTTCTGTGGTTAGGATGGAATGTGGACTGGTGCAGATTTAACATTCTGCATCAAAAACAGGCAGCAAGTAGGTAACAAACAAATCCCCAGATGCTGAAGATTGCCTTTAGTTTAATGATAATTGCTGAAAAATATTCAAAACATAAGCCAAAACATGAAAAACAAATAGAATAACTGTGTTTATCTACTAAGTACATTAATTTCCTGAGTGCTGTGGCTGTTTTCTGTAGTGTCCATGAGGGATCCAGTGGCTCAGAAAAACCAAACAACTGCAAATCAAATAACTGTTTGTGTTGTGTAAGTTCAAACCTCAATAACGTAGTTGTGACACAAGGGCAGCATATTTGTCTGTATACTGCTGCAGGAGTCTGTACATCCTGGATTTACTGGATGTTTTCAGGAGCTGGCTGTTTGCTTCCACATTTTAGATTCAAATAAATAAATTGCAGAAAACAAGTGCTGTGAAATACAAAATTTACCGGATGTTTTCTTTGTTGTAAATGGCAAAGAAGAGGAAAAACAATTTGATTTGCTCATTTTAAGTCTGAAATCAGCTTACCTCAATCTCATTTTATCTTTGTCGCTCCTTGTTGTCAGGAGTGAGTGCAGAATGCAGCTGAGGGATTATAAAAAAAGAAACAAAAACAACAAAACAAGACTCAGGCAAAAGCTGAAACACTATAATTAAAGGTATATGAAATATCTGTTTTTAGAAGGTTATTATTTCAAATACATACATAAAGTTTCATCAAAATGAGTTGTTCCTTATTCAACAATATAATCACAATAAACAGGCCGAACAAACTAAAGATAAGTCATCATTGGCCCTAAATTTAGAATTATCATCCGAATTAGTTAAAGCAGCTTTTAGATAGATATTTAGAAAGATATTTGTTTATTAATAATTCTTTTACTATCTTATAGAAATTAGAACACAAGCTCAATTCATGTTCAGCAGTACTTGCCTTTTTAAGATGCACTAAGATATCTACAAACACACATTAATCACGGTAGCAGGGTAGATCCTGTAGAGTAATACTCGACAAAAATGAAAATACTGTGTTAAACAATGACTCCAGTGGAAATAGGCCCGTTAACTAATACAATGGTGCCATCTTGTGGCAAGACAGTGAAACTAAGCAACATCAGAAAGTTTACTGAGATGACCCGCTTTTCATAAAGCACATTATACATATATATTTTTTCAATTCTATGCTAACATTTATATGTATTTATAACTTATTTCACTTTTGGCCATTTTCCAATAATTCCTTTAATATGGCCAGATAACAGCGAGCATTTATCACTTAAAAATGATAATGATTAATTTAATTTAATTTAATGGGAGAAAGTGTAGTAAAGATCTAACAACTGAACCCTTTTGGTGAGAATCCAATTTCCTTTTCAAAACCAGAATGACGTCAAATAATTTACTGTAATGTAAACATAAAATACAGGTAATGGAGAAAAAAATTAATGAAATATAGATAACCCAATAAATTCCAAACTAAATATTTACTGGGCACTTGTAATTTAAGCTTAAAATTAAAATAACATACCATAACTGGATTTATCCATCAATTTGCACGTGCGCGCTTTACAGCTCTCGCGAATTGCGACTTCCTAGTAAGTGACGTCACTATGTAGGGGTGGGGTCACGTGTTACGGCATATTGCGCCATACCTCACTTCCTCAGAAGCTGCCATTGCTGTGGTGGTTAAGAAGAAGAGGGGAGGGTGAGACTTTGGTTGGGAAGGAGAAGAAAAGACGGGAAGGGAGTGACGGACACGCAGAACGGCTCCGGAGGGTACAAAAAGGGTAGCTGCCTCCGTGGGGGGAACTGCTACGTGTTGTTCTCACGGTAGGAAGAAGCGATCTAGGAGGCCGGCAGATTAGCAGCGCCTCTATGGCTAACGGTGTGGACCAGGACCTGGCCAGCAAGAGGTTGCACTCAAGGTAGGGCATCGGCACACATGCGGGGTCAGCCTTATCACCTCGATGTGAATAGGATTAATTATAAACAAGCATAAATGAGTCGAAAAGTTATGAATATAGGATGTCAGCTCAGTGCTTTGGTTTATGAGGAGGAGCCAGGCGGACTTGACCAGTCAGTCTTTAAAAGCTGAAGACCAAAGTCAGCCAAAGTGTCCAGTTCCAAAGCCTCTTTCCTGGCTCCGGTCACTGAGCTGCTGTGGGTGGAATGTGCAGACTGAGAGGAGCCTCATCACAAGATACGAACTTTATTATATGTCTTTTGTATGAACATGCCAGCTGGATATAATGGGACCGCATTGTGGAGCAGCACAGCTTGCAAACTATGTGTGAGGTTTGTACATCAGGCTCAGTAAAATGTACAACTCCGTCTTTTAATGCAAGCATCATGACAGTCATTTGCAATGCGCCAGTCATTTTGTATCAGTAGCTTATAAAGAAATTTACTCAGTGTTGACAAACTTGACATGTGTGTTTTGTAGTACCTAAAGTTATTATTCCTCACTTGTTCCTACATACAAAGGTGGATGACTGCGTAACTCCTCCAAAGTGAAGCGTCTCAGACACTCTTTGTTTGTCTAGTGGAGTAAGAAGAGCCCCTCAGCCCCTTATCATCTGAGATTGCACCTGGGTCTCTGTTAAAGCTCAAAGGCTGTCTCAAATACTGACCTCTGCACATAGTTCTCATCACTGCTTCACAAGTACAAGTAAATTACGGACATTAATACAAGTAAGTGTGGAATAACGAGGGTCCAGCTGAACTTAGGAATGAAAGCTGGCTACTTGGAATTTTGTTGAGTTGGAAGGTGACATTCAGAAGGGCTGCAAGGTTGTGACGATCCTCTCAGTCATGCATCACCCGTCAGTGCAAACACACATACCGACTGTTGTTATTCCTGACCAGTTGACCCATATTTAACCTCGAAAAGTGTTTGCTGGATATTGCATGTATAAAGGCATTACACGACCTTTCTACAATGAGGGTTGTGGGTGTGGGTGTGTGAGTGATGGGTGTGACTTTATTACCAAGAACAGAAGTTTAGTAAGATTCATTTACAGAAAATATAAAAGCAGTATCAAGATTCTAACAAAAACAAACAAACAAACAAAAAAGAGGCGATTGCTGTAACTCCTACAAATGTGGGTTGGGGGGGCATTCCTAGAAAGTTTCTCTTCTGTTTCCCTGGCAACCAACCATGGTAGTGTATAATTATGGCTAGATTACGGCTCTTGGATTTGAGTTTTCTTATCTAGGCCAAGAATAATAGGGGTGCAGCACATCCATTCATATTGGAACAAACTCCCATTTACAGACGGACAGCTCAAATAAAATTGTCTGGAGAAGAACATTTAAATAAATCAGATAATCTAAACTGGGGGCTCAGTATCTGAATGATTATTCACTTAGATTGTGCCGAATTGTTACTGCTGGCTTGTGTCCGTTTTCTCTCTGCTTACTTTAAGGTCATCAAACCAAGCTAATCACAAAGTTCGTCTGCTGTTTGATGTTTTGTTTTTTTTGTGCAGTAGCATAAGAGGGTCACGGTTCAATGCGCTGGTTTCCACAGAATGAACAAGTGGGTCATGGTTCAGTTTCCGGCTCAACCTGTGCTTCTAAACCTGTCCAGTGTGTGTTACACATGCTTTGTGCTGCCATGGTAACAGCACTTGAAGACTCTCACTTATACACCAGGCAGGCTATTATGGGATGAGTGTCTCCCAAACAAATCAATTAGCCTGATAATCAGAGAAGAGAATAGGCGGCTGTGCCAACCAGTGATGCTGAGAATCCCATTGAGAGAGGGAAAATCTTTTGTTGTCTTCCATAAATGGTTTTGCAGTCACACAGCGCTTTCAGATCATGTATTTGCTCAAAATAATTATTAACATACTGTTACGCCTAACGTTTGAACTGGAGAAACCTTGATGGTTACACCTGCTTCTCCCAAGTTTGTTTTAGAACCTAATGACACAAACCAGAAACTGGAACCAGAAGCAGCGCACCTGAGCGAAGTTTTGAGGCGAAGTAAAACTTTGTTGCAAGATCGAAACTCCAAAGAGCAGGCAGAGAAAAAAAAAAAAAACAGGCAGAATCAGGCAGAAAGTGAGTTGATTTATGGGGGCAGAGACGAGAGAAGCAGATCAGGGACAGGCGGGTGTGAACCCAGGAGATCAGGCCTTAAAAAAAAAACAATGCTGGACAGCCAGACACAGAGCTGAAGCAGTCTGGCAGAGAGTGTGTGTGCAATGTGGAGGACTAAATAGGGTGGAAAACAGATGTGTGTGTTTGTGATTGGCTGACGCCTGAGGGGAGAGAGTCACAGGTGTGCTGGATTGTCCTGATTGAGACTGTGACCCTTCCGGTTTTAGAGTTTCCAGATGTCTCTTCTACATTTGCTGCAGTTGAACAGAATCTGCCTCAGTATTTAAAATTCTTTATTCCTCACCACTTATTTATACTTTAGTACCCATTTTCAAGCAAATTCCACCTTTAGAAACTATTTCTTTGTAATGTTGGAGGAAGAAGTGCCTGGAAAGAATCCATGCACCAAAAAAGAGAACTGATTTAACTACCCCGCCCTGTTTAAAGTGCCCAGTTTCTGTTAAAAACAGAAATGAGGTGCAGCATCAGAGGAATTTTATCAGTTAAACACACGTGGAGCCCTCAGTGTGACTCCAGAATCATAAACGCACTTGCCCTGTAGTCGTTCATGAACTGGACTGGCATGATACCAGCACAGTCTGAAATATTTTTGGATGTTTTGCACTTGTTGGGGTTCTGGATTTTTTCCCCTCCCAAGAGCTATTTACGGACCTCTGTTCATGCTCAAGCAGACAAACTTCAGTGCCTGAAAGAGCTCTTATCTGCAGCACCAACCATCCACTTTTCCAAGGGCTGACTTTCATCCGTCTTTGCCAGCCTAAAGAATGGTGGTACTTAAGACTTGGCTTTGGTTCAGAAAATTAAAGGGAAAAGCGCTTGTTTCCTCATATTTACACTGATACACCTGCTATACTTCCATTTATTTCTCCAAATAGCAAGCATTTAGCTACGAGACATTACTCTTGACACTTATTAGCCTGTTACATCCCCCTCACCCACAGTTTGTCTTTGCTGGTGACCCACTAATGTTTCTGCAGGTGTCAGCAGATAGTTGGATTAGTTTGGGCCAATCAGTGTGCTGTGTGGCTTGCACCAAGGATCCTGGATTAGCAATTGTTTTCATCCTTCCTGTAAAGTCTCTCTGGGACAACAGTGATGCTTGGAAGCTTTTCATTTGCTTTCTCCAAGGTTTCCTGCTTTTTTGAAAGGGTGAATAGAAGGGCATGTGTGAAAATGGATTTCTTTCTACACAGCTGAGGAAGAGGAATTAAAAAAAGAAAGGATACAGGTCTCACTGACAAGAATTTTGCTCCGAAGTGCAGTTGCTACTTTTTGTGTAATTTTCTCCAATTACTTCCTGACCGCCCTGGCAGTGGGTGCAGATGGTTTGCCATTAAGTTCCTGGAATGGTTTTGAGGACTCAAAATGCATTTGTGATTTTTAGCCAGCACTGGACTCTTTGTAGAAATCCCAGTTGGATTGTTTCCATTTGCTGCAGGATTGCTGACTGAGTGGAATATGGAACAAATCAGTGGAAATTTCACCTCTGTGACATAAATCAGCTAAAATTATACAAAACATTAATATTATGTAACCGGCTTTTGGAAGATCTATGTGGGCTAATTTCTTTTTATTGATAGAATTAGCTTTTCTCATCTCGACTTCATGTCATCTGAGCCTTGTCCTCTGACTGGAGCTGAGAGCGCCGTGTGTCGGCTGGTCCACCATGGCCCCCGACCGCAAGCTATGCTAAAACCTTTGCGCTTGGAGCTGCAAGTGTATGTGGATAAAATACGAAGCAAGCAGAAACCCAGGTACTGTTAGAAAATGCTGAACCAGGATCAGCGTTGTGGTTACTTTATGGTTTGGTAAGCAGGTTTTTAGAAGCCACACGACTTTACTGAACAGACTGTTTCTAGATCAGGACAGTTGAGGAAGAGCTGAGCTTTTTGACGTGTTGAGGCAAAAGTCTTTCTTTAACCGTGGACACGAAGCATCTTTGATATGCTTTTGATTGGTCACCATTTTTAAAGCAAATGAGATTGCAGGATAATCCTCTGGCTTAACATTCTAGTCCTGTATCCGGAGTTTAAAGCTGGAAGCAAATTGGCTGCACTGTAGTTCATCCTGGATTAGACAATCAGTATACGTTCAGGGTGCAACTCACTGGGACAAGTGCATGTTTGGGAATGCTTTTATTTGTATTTAATGTTTTATCGCGATGCCAGATTTATCAGAAGTTTACAGGTTCTCCAGCCTAAATGTGCCTTTGGGATACTCCTTTGACTTCCATCTGCTGGTGACAGTCAGCTGACTCTATGAGCTTTTTTGGAAGTTTAATTTTAGGCTTTGATAGTTTTTTCTTTGTTTTTGCTTTTACATTTTGCAGATTTTTTAAGAATGGACTTTAATTTCAATAGACTGAAACGTTTGTGCCCTTGAGGTCCTGTAATATTCTGCCCTTGAGGTGATCTTCCATGAAGAGCGTTATCTAGTACATGAAGGTGCTTTTAATACCATTTAGATAGATCCTTAATTTAAATTGACATCATTCTCTTAAAATAAAATAACAGTGCACATATAAAAGAACAAATAAAACATTCACTGGACATATTTAAGAACTGTGAGTGTTGCTTTCTCACCATTGTGCTCATCTGTTTATGGAAACCTTCATGTTTAGGATGGAGGCCTCCTGCCTGGAGTTGGCACTGGAAGGAGAACGTCTGTGCAAGGCCGGAGACTTTAAAGGCGGGACGGCATTTTTTGAGGCAGCCGTCCAGGTCGGCACAGAAGACCTGAAGACCCTCACTGCCATCTACAGCCAGCTGGGCAACGCCTACTTTTACCTCAAGGAGTATGGAAAAGCCCTGGAATACCACAGACATGATCTTACTTTGGCAAGGTGGGTGTTAAATTGAGAAAAAAGTGAAGTCTTTCAGAGAGTACCAGAGAGTTTCAGAGAGTACCAGGGGAATGTT
Organism: Arothron firmamentum; assembly: GCA_016586285.1. NCBI lineage: Eukaryota > Metazoa > Chordata > Actinopteri > Tetraodontiformes > Tetraodontidae > Arothron > Arothron firmamentum. The sequence continues at coordinate 199,416 of BJFM01000436.1, read as the reverse complement.
TAGCTACAAGTGATCTGGCCCCTTGCTGTGAACGCAGCCGGTCGTTCTGCAGGGAGGCGATAAAACACCCAGGGGAGATTTATCTTCTTTCATTAGTCTCACAGGAAGAATCCCATTTGAAACATGAAAAGATTAATCGGCCAGTCATGTTAGCGATAAAGCTCGTAAATGGATATTATCGACCTTAACCAAGTAAATACTTTTGTTTTTTTTTTATGTCTCAGAACAATAGGGGACAGAATCGGAGAGGGAAAAGCCAGTGGAAACCTCGGGAACACATTAAAAGTCCTGGGCCGATTTGATGAGGCTGTTGTTTGCTGTCAGAGACATCTGGATATTTCTCAAGAACAGGGTGACAAGGTAACAAGCACTGATGCATTTAAATTAAAGTTTTTTCCTGTGAATCTGTTTTTCCTATACTGTATATATTTTATGTATTTATCTCTTTACATTGTAAGTTTAAAGATACTGTAACTTATAAAAGAGATATTTGATCTAATGCACCCCCTCTCTGGTAAATAAAACTGCTGCATTTTAATTCAGAAATTGTAATTTTATACCCCTTTTCTTGTCTTTTCTGTGCCTTTCCTCTTTGTGTGTTGTTTAAATTTGAGGTTGGAGAGGCCAGAGCCCTGTATAACATCGGGAACGTGTTCCACGCAAAGGGCAAACAGCAGTTATGGGGCTGCAGCCAGGAACCAGGGGAGCTCCCTCCAGATGTCAGAGACACACTGCAAAGGGCTACTGGCTTCTATGAGTGAGAACGATTCAGTATTCTTCTGTACTGCTACATAGCAACAAGTAGCTTTAATAATATTTCTAAAACTATATCTTACTTATATAGGATGAACTTGTGTTTGGTCAAAGAACTTGGGGATCGTGCTGCTCAGGGCCGAGCCTATGGGAACCTGGGAAACACCCACTATCTCTTGGGAAACTTTTTGGAAGCGATCAAGTTTCATCGTCAGGTAAACATCTCCAAATAAATATAGGCAAAACCCACCATCTTTAATCCTGATGTGATTGAATTTTAATTTGTGATTACAGCGATTATCCATAGCCAAAGAATTTGGGGATAAAGCTGCAGAGCGGCGAGCCTACAGTAATTTAGGCAATGCCCTGATTTTCCTGGGCCAGTTCACCTCAGCCACAGAGTACTACCGGTGAGGAAGACGAGGAGGACATCTAGTGGACAAAAAATGCCACTACACCCTTTTGTATTCGTACTATTTCATGCACTTACTTTTTAACCTTTTAGGAAAACATTGCAGTTGTCCAGGCAGCTTAGAGACCAGGTGATGGAGGCTCAGGCTTGTTACAGTCTTGGGAACACCTATACTCTTCTGCAGCAGTACGAGAGGGCCATTGACTACCATCTGAAACATCTGTACATAGCCCAGGAGCTCAATGATAGGTAAAACAATTAATACCCAGCACACTCGGCTAAGGTGCATGAAGAATAAGGACATATGAAGTATTAAAAATGTAATTCTATGTTAACGTTAGAGTTGGTGAAGGCCGTGCCTGCTGGAGTTTGGGAAATGCATACGTCTCCTTAGGGGACCACAAACAAGCTCTTTATTATGCACGAAAACACCTGGACATCTCAAAAGAAGTGAGACGCAGCATTTATAACAAGCTCCAGTTGTAAAATGAAGACACTCTTCATATTTACCTGTTT
>BJFM01000436.1:186672-197702 GCA_016586285.1 Arothron firmamentum | reverse complement strand
CCCCCCTTTCTGTTGCTTTCCATTAGATTGGGGACAGAAATGGGGAACTGACAGCCAGGATGAATGTGGAGCAGCTGATGGAGGTGCTGGGGGTCAGTGAAAGTGATCTGTCACCCTCCAGTTCAGAGTTTGAAATGCAAGGTGAGTCTTAAATTTTAATGCCAAATTGAGCGACAGTAACTTCAGATTTAACAGAAATGTCAGTGAAATATGCAACACTGGTACAATAACAGTTTATTTGCAGGTCACAATTGTTTGATTTCAGCATGTATAAATATTGTGCTGAAGGAATGTGAATATTAATATAATACATTATTTTAATAATATATAATAATAAATAAATTATTCTAACAATATAATGACTTTTGGTGGCTTTGAAGTGACACTGTCATATTATGAAAAGTTTAATCTAAAATGAAACAAAGTTGAGACCTTTGGTGGATTTTGACAGCCTGGCTGTCCTAAGATGTTTGCGTTGGTGAGCTCTTTTCTCAGGATGGAAACTCGCACCCATGTCCTACATTTCTCTGCGCAGTGCAGACCCGGCAAACAGTGTTTTATTCAGATTACTCCCAAAAGCATCACGGGACCAGATTCTGTGTCGGTTTTAGATTTTGTCCTTTCTCTTCAATAGGTGCAAGACCTAAACTGACAAAGAGAAACAGCATGGACAGTGTAGAACTGTGGAAGTTCTCCACTGTTAAGGTGAGTCCGCCTGCTCAGCACAGAGTGTTCTTGGACCTTCTGTCAAAGAATGTTGTTCCACTGCAGAATGGTGAGAACCAAGACTCTGAGAGCATATCCAGGAGAAACAAGAGTCAACTTTCACAGCCGGGCAAAAGGAAGGGCTATTCTGACAGTCAGTCGTCGGATGAGAGGCCGTGGTTGGACTCGCCTGTAGACGCCAATGACATCACTGTGCAAGTGCCGCCTCCGGTTGCAGTGAGTATCTGGAGGCATGCAGAATACCTAGTAAGAAAGTCAAAATTGATTATTTGAGAGCAACAATAATAACAAGTTGACATTGCTGATAGATAATAGTTGTTAAAAAGTATTATAACTAGCATTTGCGACTAATTACTTACACTGATTTGAAATGAAGCACAAGTATTTACAGTAAAGCTTAAAAATCAAGAATTTGATTGAGATTTTAATTCTTTATACTGTCTAGATCTGCTGATGCACAATTTTCTATTTATGCCTCAGCGCATTAAAAAAATGTAAGATATCAGCCCTTCCTCTATCCATTAATGTGAAATACTGTATTTCTGCTTTTTAAATTTAGCCCCTGAGAACCCATCTGACAAATAATGAGGTAAATTTTCTCCTTATGGAGCTCATTTAGAAGACCTGAATTGCTGACTCCTGAACTGACGCAACAACCTTTTCCATTTTTGACTGTCGTGCTGTGTCAGAACAGTCTTCAGGGCCTCTGCTTTAAAGCACAAATGAGGAAAAAATAGATTAATCATGAACCATTTGCCTTGATTTCCCAGGAGCTGCAGCGAGATGGGGTGTAAAAGGTGTCTTCTCATTACATAGCAAGCTCGTTCCATTTGTGGTGGACCAGATTCTTGATGAACGTGCTGTTCCGCAGCTGTTGTGCATTTAAAATCCACACAGCATTTTTGCTTGCCATGCTCCTGTAACAATACAACATGCTGTAATTACCACCCCGACCTGCTATAAGTAGGAAAAAACTATCAGGCTGTCTAATGATCTTAATCACAGAGTCATGGAGACGACGCTGAAGCGTGTCTTCTCTGTAACGCGCCAGGATTTCTGAAAACAAATGTGCATCTGTGGTGAATGTGTGCTGTAGATGCTGAATTTTTAATGCAAGCTGCTCAATTATTGGGGTAATGGTTGTTGTAAAGACAAATGACACATCACTCCTGTCCTTTTGTCCAAAAATAAAGCTTAACTATCAGAAAGATGAAGTAGGTCCTCACCCATACAGTTAAATCTGGTTGTTTCACCCCATAATTTTCACACCGCCTCATTAATCAGATTAATAAATCATGTATAACATCAATCAGTCAGATGTTCCGAGTTAACCTTGGAGTATTTTAAAAAGGGTTTATGACCTTTACTGCAAACTACAATTACAGTAGACTCCAGATGTTTTCATTTTTGAGGACCACTTGTGTGTGTGCGTGTGTGTGTGTGTGTGTGTGTATGTGTTTACAAAAAGTCAATGAAAACTTTAACTTTTAGCTTTACATTGAGTCTGCTTTCATTTTTTATAGTTGTATACTGGTCTACCATTAGAGCTAGCTCTCTAGTCTCCTGAAGCACACTGGTGTTGCTCTTTTCCAGGCTAGAATGATAACCCTGCCAGATTGACAGCGCTGTATCATAAATCTGCAAACATTTCCATATGCCCAGTAGGATCTAACAATTATTCTTTTAACTCGTCTCTATTCACACACTCCTCCCATAGCTTTCACTCGTCTCTCTGTCCTGCCGTCATCACGTGTTCATCTCTCTCTTTCCTTGTCCCTTTGGCCTACTTGATTAATCGGGCAATACAGGGATGGAGGCAAGGACACGGTTGGGCCGAGGACAGCTGGTGTCAGAGTGGATTTGTAGGCAGAGGGAAACACAATACCTCAGTATTTTTGTCCCTTATTCTAATTTTTTAAAGTAAGTGGTGATATTGTTTCTGTCCCTTCATGGATATTGTCGCGCGTCCCCGTTAGCTGCTGCCGTTGGCATGCAACTCACTCAAATACCCAGCTGTACCCCAGCGCCCACCTCCCCCAATGCTCTCCCCCCGTCGATGACGTGACCTTGATCTCCAAACCACTCTCCCTCTGCCTGCCATAATGAGTTGTTTTCCCACAGTGAGCGAACGGGACAGAAATGGCAGGAGAGCTGCAAAGTTGGAGGGTGAGACAGAAAGAAAAGGGAGTGAGACAGCGAGGGGGGGGCTGGAATGGAGGGATACGAGGAAATTAGAGGGAGGGAGAGCACAGCAGAGATGTAAAGTGGTGGGTAACCAGGGAAGAGGGAAGAGCGAGGCAGGCGTGTGGACCGAGTGACAGGGACATGAAAGAGGGATAGAGGGCCAAGAAAGAGTGCAGCCGGTAAGATGATTTTTCTACGTTTTACAGCTTGAATAACAGTGCAGAGAAGAGCTCAAAATGACTGAGTTTGCTGCAGTTATTTATTTAAAATAGGTCCTCTCGGGCTGTGAGTAGGCTGTAAGTAAAGAGGGATGAGTTGTTGTTTCGTCTGAGGTTTTCTTCTGCAAAAACAAGTATTCCTGAAGAAGAACAGGCTTAAATCAGGTGTGGTTCAGCTCTGACCTACTTCTCATCTCACTGTGAGGCCAGCTGATTTAAAGTCCGGTTGCATTGCTGGATCTTAGTTTTTGCTCACTTGATAAGTCAAAATTTATCAATGCTTGAGCCATGGAAATCACCCTGTGCTTTTAGTATTTTAATCTTGACAGGAAGTAAAGGGGAAATGGTGCCTGCCCGAAAAGATGATGTTTAAACTTTAGTTCAAGTACTTTTCTGTCTGAAGGAAATTTAGCCAGGCTTGGTCAGACTGTTTTTCTGTGGTTACATGACATTTACTTAGAGAAGACAAAATAAATCATATTATTAGATCACACATACTGTATGTCACTATCACATTTAACAAAAAAAGTCAGAGACACTAGATGGTGCAGCCCTGCACCAAGGCCCCGAATGAAACAGTCCCAGACCCACAGCGGAGCGTAATGGCTTCTTCTTTGGCTCATTAACCGTCATTCTTAGTCAAAATATCACCAACATCCAGCCTATCATTTGTAAACAAAACAAATTGTGGAAACAGACAGCCAACAGATGGGTGTTATCTTGAACAAACACTCGCAGCAAAGTCACTGTCACAGGCTGTTCCATGGAGAGGATGTGACTCATCAACATGCAATTAATGTTTAAATTATTGATTAGATAACGGCCAACAATATCTGATCACAAATAGTGCCTTTTAATATGTAATAGGACAGGAAAGTGTCAACAAACAAAAGCAATACACATAAAACTATAAGCATGTAATGACATATATAGTGGAGCTATACCTTTAAGCTGTCACCGACCACCTTCAGGATCTGGGCCAAGGTAGTCTGAGCAGGAAAGCTTTCCCTTGCAAGTTAATGAGATTATATTTTCATCCTTAAGCTGCACATCTAGAAGATTCTCATCCGGCTTTTACTGGCATCAAGTCTAATTTGTTTAATCTTGTTTGATAGTTTGAGGACTGTATTCTACATTTTGCATAAAGTTAAAGTTTGAATTACTGGTTAAAGTAAAATATACTGATCACTGTTTGCATTTGTCATTCACTGCAGAAGCTGGGCCGTGACCCCTCCGATGAAGACTGCTTCTTCGACCTCCTCAGTAAGTTCCAGAGCAGCCGTATGGATGACCAGCGCTGCCATCTTGATGAGCCACAAAACGGCGAAGGTGCTGCAAACTCCACGCCGTCCCTAAATGACATGATTGGTCAGTGATTAAAACAGTTTTCCTGTTTCCATCTGATCCAGTGCGACTAATAACCACCTTTGGTTTCTTCCTCCAGATCCTGCCATTACCACTTCCCCCCAGACCGAGGAGCTGTTTGACCTGATTGCCAGCTCCCAGAGCCGTCGCCTCGACGACCAGCGGGTTAATGTTGGGAGCCTTCCAGGTCTGAGGATCACCCAGAACAATCTGGGACACCTGGTGGGTGAGGGAGACCTTCAGGAGCCCAGTGATGACTTTTTCAACATGCTTATTAAGTGCCAGGTAGGGCCTTTGTTTTCACACACAGAGCACCTGCAACATATATGTTCCTTTATGATCTCATTTATTTATGACTTCAGTCCTCCAGAATCGACGATCAGCGGTGCTCCCCACCTGAAGCAGGCCAGCACGCCCTCACCGTGCCTGATGAAGACTTCTTCAGTCTAATCCAGAGAGTCCAGGCCAAACGCATGGACGAGCAGCGTGTGCAGTTGCCCTCAGATGACCCGGACGACCCCGAGTCCCCCGATCCAGAATGACCAAGAAGCCAGGACTGTGAAGAGTTTTGAGGAATTGACGTAAAAAGGGGAAATGAGATTTTTAAGGACAGCACTGAAGGGTGAACTAACTTGACTTATATTAACATGAGTTCCATGTGCAATAGCAGGTGCCCTGATTTATTATGTTTCAGTCTGCTTAGAAAGAACAAGAGACCCAGCAAATCTTTTAACAGTAGTGAAAAAAAACACAAAAAAAAGCAGTTTAAATAGGCTTGAAATATGTCCAGTCTAATGCCTTAATCAGCATTTTTTCCCTCAGCCTCAAGATTGTATTAGTTGGTGTCAGACGCACTGACTGACCGTGAGTGTTGGAATTCACAAAAACTGAATCTATTCAGAATAGCAGTAAATGTCAGATCTGCTCTGACAGGTTTGTGAAAGACAAAACTCTTCAGTGTGTGTAAGCTGCCTTCAGGGCAATTTTACTGTTACAGTTCAGTGTTTGTGGATTTCGCCACTCAAAAAAAAAAAAAGAAAAACTATTATTTGAACGGTTAACAGTATTTGGGAAGTAGATACAGTGTTAAACAAACTGCTTTGCACAGTTGAACCTAAAGCGATAGTCACATTGTTTTCTGGTTCTGTCCTGTTCCAGTGAGCAAACTAAAATAAATGATAAATGTTAGAAAAATGTATCACCTCACAGTAACAAGTTACTGTGCAGATTTCTAAAATGGCTGCCTATTGAATGCATCAAAAAGGTTTTAATAATTCAAGCTGAAATCACTGTTTCTGGTTAGCATTCTGCTTCTACTGCCCACTGTCTTGTAAAGGTAGCCAAGGGTTCTGTGGGTGTTTGTGTTCAGGCATTCCCTTTTTCTCTCCGATTTGTACTGCCACCCCGTGGACAGATGCAGCACTACAAGTTTGACGATTCTGTGAACTGTGGCAGAAATCAAAGATACTTTCTTCCATTTTTAATCTTCTCAAAACAGTGCCATTTAGTTCCATGAACCTCCAGGATTAAGTCTAGGTTGCTATAAAATTTGGAAAGACTTTTTGCCTCATAGAGTGTCTTTTTAAGGGTACTGAAAAACCTATTTGACCTTACCTGTAGGCTTGCTTTCTGTTCAGAAGTGCATACCTCATTTTTGTACCTGTGAGCTTCTGAACCTTGTGGGTAAGAGAAAACCAGGGTTAATCTTGTTCCAGAGGTAGTGGTTATGTTTGATTTATATATCTTTTGATAAACATTGGGAGTAAAAGATAACCTTTTTGTGAATTAAATTTTTTAAGTAACGCTATGCTTCGAGTTGTCTTGGCTATAATATGTACATATACATGTATTTTGTATTTATGTTCCATGTGAGGACACAAATATGTTCCCTCATGCCTTTAATTAAAGTTTTTTTCTGATGTTTCATTCAGCTTCCATCCTTTTCTGGCCTAATGTGGGAAAACAAGAAAAACAAGTGCACAACAGCAACGAGTGGATTTTTAAGCTCTAATCTTTCCTGGAGCAAAGTGCAAAATACTGATTAAACCCGTTTAGTTTGCTTAAACTGTTTTCTGAGAATGACTAACATCCAGTTAAAAAGTTGTGACACATTTTCCTTTTTGCTCCTCTCTCCCAGCACTTCTAATTCCAGCCCTGCCTCTCGTTGGTCATTGCCTCCCTCGCTCGTCTTCCTCCTTACCCAGAATGCAATGCAGGCTGAGCAGGCTCGGCTGAGCTATAAAAAGGCAGGGAGCGGGGGAGGGAGGGCTGCCGTGCAGCAGGAACTGTGCAGACACACACGGGGAACCAGGGACGGCAGGCCCCTTACATTGGGATCCAGAGCCACAGCGCAACAGAAAGGTCAGTGCAGAGGGCAAAAAAGAAGAAAAGCTATTAAGAAATAAGAGGAACTGATGGCAGATGTATGTGGGCAGGGCTGTCTGGTGGGATGGGGAGTGAAAATAACACTGCGGTGTCACTGGTTGAAATAATTGACATTGTCAGGCATTTCTGCACGTGCAGCTCCTTGACAACTGTGACACCTAATTGACAATTATCACACAGTGTGCAATAACATTCTGCTCTTATGACCCAGAAATCTGCTCTGAAATCCCACTGCTCTGCAAAGACACAAGGCACGTGCAAATTACCATGCACTTACACCCATTAAAGGACATTATCAGATGCGCTTTTCCAGCCTGTTACTTCCACTTCTGTGCTTTTAGGGCTATTGATCGCTGCGGGTGTACACTGAGCTTGGGGAGGGAAAAACATCCACCACAGCTACATCACCAAAATCATCTCGCTCCATCCTCCCACAAACATGATAGAAAACCTCCCACTGCACTGACGTCAGTCGATTTCTCCTTTAAAGAGACAGTACCAGCTATTTACCTCTATTCTATGTGGTGCCTTGGCAACCAGTGGTACAAAGTCAGAAGGCTTGTTTTCAGTTCTGCTGTATCTACAGGGAGTCCGTGCAGCTTTTAGTCCCCCGTAGTTTTTTTTAAGAATGGTTGACATGCTATCCCTTAACAGCTGCAGACACCCTGAGGCTTTTTTTAGCTGTTGAAAACCCAAGAACGCGTGGAAGGAAGGGTCAGATAGAATGGTGTCAGGTGGGTATAGGTTACTTTAATTCATAAAATCACACATTCAAATGTGTGTATCAGGGTTCAAGGGTAGGGCTACATTCTGCAGCGCTCATTCACTGGTGCATTATTCATGATCTGGCTACAGCTTCTGTCTGATATTGCAGATAAAATGTCTTATCAAGACGGGGAAACAAATGAGATGATCATATTTCACTCCATAACAAGGTTCTCTTCTCTTATTCCTGACAGTGCTGGCAGTAATTCTGGTGTAATACTGTATGCAGTAGAACCAGGACACATGTGACAGTCCGAAAAAGCAGATGGTGGCACCATAATAGGCCAGGGAGGGATTCCTAAACCGGCTCTGTGCTGACTCAGACGCCAGCCTTCCAGTGACATTTACACAGAGTGCAGGGTTACCTGAGCCCGGACACCTGAGAAGCAGAATGACGAGTGTGAGGGGTACGGCCAGTTAGAAAACACACAACCAGGGTTAGGGCTCACCCTCTTATATCACCAAAAAAAATGGTTAAACTAGTCCAGCATCTACAAAGGTTACTCTTTTAAACCAGAAGCATGACAGAGACATGCACACATATTTGAACACACAAGGCTGACGCTCCATGATGTCTTTCCTCATTCCTCCGTCCTGGAATTTTCAAAAAGAAACAACAGGAAACCCATTTCCCGTCCACTGCTGTGGCCTTGAAGAACTGTAGCCTCGTTTGACATGACCGTCGGATCGTAGTGTCAAAACACTAAACTAAACTAAACTAAACTAAACTAAACTAAACTAAACTAAACTAAACTAAACTAAACTAAACTAAACTAAACTAAACTAAACTAAACTAAACTAAACTAAAACAATCAAACAAACAAACAAAACACAATTGAACGAAACATTGGAAGTTAAGTAAGTATACTGAAAAAGTAAAGTCGATTTAAAAGTATTACTCACCAACGTGTTGATGGATTGATATAATGTGTATATTGTAGCCACTAGCTAAAGTCCAACTTAAAAACAGAACTAAACAGAACGGCAGCTGCCACTATTGCTTAAATATCACGTAAATAACGGGGAGGTTTTGATAGAAACTTCATAATTAGAAAGCTGAAACAGTGGGGGGAAGTTAAGGTTTTCTTCCTGTTAAACTGAATTTGCTTCGTCCTATCAAGGCTTGTGTTCTCCTTTTGTTTCGATATTTATTTTGTCTCTTTTCTGTCCTGTTAAAGGAGAAACTCTAACGGACCACAATGGCAGGCAAGTAACATTTCACTTTGTACTGATTATGTAAAATTGTGATAATTATTATTTTTATCATTATATCCGAAAGAAACTGTGCGGCCTTTACTTTACGCTCTGCTTCCCTCTTCTGGTAGATAATGAGACTACACGAGATCTTTAATTAACGCTGCACAAATACGGTTACTTAAAAAATAACTCTACAGAAATTATAAATGAATTCATAAATAATTGTTTTCCTCATCCCCATTTGGATTTCTGTGATCTTTCATTTGTCAGATCTATAACGCAGATTTTCCCCGTTTGTTCACTGTGAACAGTTATGTTTGGGAGCATTAGAGCATTATGTGACAACAGTTGCCATAGCAACTCTGTCTTAGTAATAGGACAAACTTGCACTAAAGCATGCACAGCAGCAGCAGCAGCCTAGTTGACAAGGCAACACTTTGTCCTGCAGTTAAACAAATGGAAAATATGTGCATTTCCAATTCATCTGAATGTTTTTCCTCTGCCTTTGACCACCAGAATGGTTTGTTACATTGTTATGATTAAGGAATTTAGATTTTCCGTATTTTAGTTCATTTTAATGTCTTTACAGAATGCATAGTAAGCCTCCTTTTTGTACATTTCAGACAAAATTAAAGATGCCAAGATCATCTTTGTTGTGGGTAAGTACGCTCTTTTTCCCTTTTTTTTTTTGGCACCATTTAAAATATTTAACACCACTAGTCAGCCACTTGCTCATTCACCTACTCGTTGAAATGCTTTTTCTTGCCGTATTTTAGGTGGGCCTGGTTCTGGAAAGGGTACTCAGTGTGAGAAAATAGTTGCAAAATATGGCTACACCCATCTGTCATCTGGGGATCTGCTCCGTGCTGAAGTGTCCTCTGGCTCTGAGAGGGGCAAGCAGCTCCAGGCCATCATGCAGAAGGGGGAGCTTGTGCCCCTGGTAAGACACCGTCAAATAAAAAGCATTTTACAATACACAATTGGCGTGTGGAAAACAGGTTTAAATACACTAATGTTGACATTTTACGGGTGTCACTCCAATGTAATTACAGATTAAATACAATTTAGTCAGCTAAGCAACTCTGTTTTCGTAAGGTTGCAGTGTTAATCAATGCTAAACCTAAATATTTTTTTCTTGTATTCTGGAGGATGTAGTGCTATTAATGCTATTCAATTAAATTGAGAAGGACAGAATAACTAAAGCACCTGTCAGAGTATATAAATAGTGTCTTTCCTGGTATATCATTATGTAAATCGATCTTAACGTCGTGGGTCTGCTTTTTAGGACACGGTGCTAGACATGATTAAAGATGCCATGATTGCCAAGGCTGACGTGTCCAAGGGCTTCCTCATTGATGGCTACCCCCGTGAGGTGAAGCAGGGCGAGGAGTTTGAGAAGAAAGTGAGTGATGCCGCGATGCACTTGAGCCACGATGTGACTTTAAAACTACAGCACGTCCTCTTTGGCTGCAGATCGGCAAACCCTGCCTGCTGCTGTACGTCGATGCCAGAGCAGAGACCATGGTCAAGAGGCTTATGAAGCGTGGCGAGACCAGTGGGCGCTCAGACGACAACGAGGAGACCATCAAGAAGCGCCTGGACTTGTATTACAAAGCGACCGAGCCGGTCATCGCCTTCTACGAGAGCCGCGGCATTGTCAGAAAGGTGCGTACGACTGCAGGAGCAAAGAAAGCTACCAGAAATGTAATCGAAAACATTCTTTTTTTCACACCTTCCCTGCCCTTGCCTCGCTCAGGTCAACTCCGAGCTGCCCGTGGACGAGGTCTTCGGTCAAGTCAGCAAGGTCATTGATGCGCTGCAGTAAAGATACCGGGATGAGTGTCTGCTTCTTATTTTTTATTATATTTCCATTTTCACAGCCTGTTTCATAAGAGCAGAACATTAACAATAGAACTATGAATCCTCCCACTCTCCTTAAAAAAATACTGAAGGCCATTATGGTTCAAGGATGCCTTAACTTTACTCCTACTCCAGCCACAGAAAAATGCAATTTTAAGACCACAGATCTGTTCATTTTACAGCAATATCCAGAAACCTGCGTCTCTTTAGATAAATTTACATCCAGTGCTGGACATACAGTATGGACACCTCAACTATTCAAACCCTGAAGCACAACTGTTGACAGATCTGCACTTTATGTAATTACCCCCCCCCCCCCCCCCCCCCCCC
>BJFM01000436.1:172088-184082 GCA_016586285.1 Arothron firmamentum | reverse complement strand
TGTGTGTGTGTGTGTGTGTGTGTGTGTGCGTGTGTGAGTGACGGGGGAGGGAGGTAGAGGTAGCCTCAAATACAAAGGAAAGCCATTAAAGGATAGAAGAACTGTTCTCAGGCCCTGCTTCAAAGCCAAAGGCGACACATGTCACGTCTCCTAGTACTGCATGACAATCATTTAAAGCAACACAAGCATAGAGATCCTGTATCTGCTTTGTGCGCCGTCCCGTGTGCACCGCTTTGTTCACATCGCCTGAAGGAATGGGTTCAAGGCAGGTTCAGTCAGTCAACGAGCAGAATATCAACAAGGTGCCCGACAATATGCCTGAGTGTTCGGCTGCTGTAGACGTGTGGTGGAACTTCAGCTCTGAAACACCCAAATTAATGCAATCAAATCACTCGGTGAAAACTTCACTAAGTCCACTTAATGAAGTTGGGTCCTGAGTGGTCAGAGTTCAAGCGCATGCTGAATTAAGCTGTGAATCAAAAGATATAAAGGACTTAAAAGATTCCGTTTTGGGTTTTTTTTTTAATAGCCTGAAGGGCAAAATAGTCCAGTTTTGGTGATGGAGATCTGATTAAAAACATTAAATTCTTAAAAATTGTCCTGAGGGAAGATAAAAAATGAAGCTAAATGAAATAAATGAATATTTCATTAACATCTTATATTGTTGCAGCTATATATCATGTCTTAAAGCATAATTAAAGCATAATTCTTGATATAATCAACAAACAATGTGTCATTGTCACCTTAGAGCGCAGCCCATGTTTAAAGTATCTCACATGGTTGTGATAAACAGCCGTAAAGAGTGTCTGTCAAACACTTTAGGTGTTAAATCTAAATCCGTATAGCCCAGCAGAAATGATAGGCCACCTGTCACAGATCATCTTCATCATGTCCACTCAGGGTGGGTTCCTCTCCAGTGGCTGTAGAGATTGCAGATGGAGGAAGAAAATGGCCCAGTTTCCTGCGCCGTCCCTCCTCGCCGAAGCAATACAAAAGCAGATGGAGCCATACATTTAAGAGGCAGGCTGTTCAGAAGATATGTGGGAGGGAAGTTTCTGTAATGAAAGAATCAGCCTGAACCTTCAATCACCATAACCTCTCCCACAAGTGTGAACAGCCTGTCAATAGCCACCTGTGGTGTGTTGTAGATCCATGTTGGGCTGCTTAAACAGCCCAGAAGGGAAGATGACTGCCATCGAAATGCAAAAGGGAGGTTTTCACAGATTCATGAGTTCATGGGCTGAAATTATTCTTTTCCCCCCCTAAGATGTACCAATCAAGCACAGGAATTTGACACATGAGACAAGGAAAAAATCAGACAGATCACATTAAAAAAAAAGAAGAAATGAAGCTGAAACCTCGACTTGAGCAACATTAAAAACCTCCAAATGTCAGGTCACATGACCAAGCCAACAAGGGTCACATGATCTTACTCTTAAAACTCACTCTGCTGACATTAAGTAGGGCACACTGTCGTGCAAATTGTGTGAAATTACAAATAAAGCGTCCTTTAAAATGTCGTGTTCATATCCCATCCCATGAGATCATATACAGCTTTGACCTTCAAAGGTCCACTGTATGCAATTCAGGGGCCTCTGCTGCAAAAGGAGATTCTCATTAGAATCAAAAAGGCTTTAAAATCAGATTGTTTCAAAATAAACCAGGTCCTCTCCCAGTCTCTCATGCCAGAGCGTCTCTCAGGTGTCCAGATTGGACCAACTTTGTCGTAAAAATATTGTAATTATCCTGAAGTTCTCTCCAGATGGAGCTTGTTCCCATCAAATATCACCAGACCTGTTGCACATACTTCTGTATGTCACAGCTTTACAGCCTAAATTTGCTTTTTATGGGAGTTAAAAAAAACATGAATTTAAGACTGAGATTTTTTTTGAACTCCCGCACAGCAGACAGACAGGAAGCAAGGCGACAGAAACCTGAGTAATACTGAAAGTTTACTGCCGAGTGTTCACGCTTGACTAATATAGAAAGTGTAAATATATATAAATATTATATGTATAAAAACTGAAGTTAAAAATTCTCACCCAACTTTCTGTTTTACAGGAGAAAACAACTTCAGGATGTTACTAATGCTGACTGAGGAATGATCAGAATAATGACTCATCACTTCTGGTAAAACTGCTTTTTTTAATGCTTTGGAAGTCTTACATCATCTGACATGAAAATGATGAGTGGATCAGTTTCCGGCCCGTTTCTTCACTAGTGAAACATTTTGAAATAAATATTTGTTCTGTTTGATAAAACATCTTCCTTCTGACATCTTGCAGGATGGCATCTTGTCTGGGCTGTGGCTGATTTTAACAAGGAAGAGCTGCTTAGTGTGGAAAAAAAGTCTGCTTTATAGCAATATTTCTAATATGGGGTGGGGTGGGGGTTAAAGGAAGCGGGCTAGACAGTATTCCTACGACAACAATAGGCTATAAACAGTCACAGAAAGGGGAAAAAAAAGATGAGTTATGCGCCATGAAATCACTAACATCAGAATTTACACGTATTTTTCAGGCTTTATTATTTTTTTTATTGACCTGATGAGACAATGCTCTGACAGGGGGAGCATGCACAAGAAAAAGAAGTGAGGGGCGGTGAAATAGGGCCGGTGGGAGTGGTACAAAAGCAAATGTGCGCCGCCCAAACAGCTCACAAAGTTTGCAAAGTCCGCTTTCTGTTGCGCCGGCGAACGCTCGCACATGTTGGATTACAAAGAGCGCAAAAGCCCAGACTCAAACCTCTGACAGTAAGTCTTACCACTCATGACTTCCGTGCTACCTCGTGTGTTTGCGGCCCGTTTTATTCGCTACATATCCTGTAAAAGTTATTTGCAGCAGGCTGTCTGTAGCCTCTCTCTAATTTCCGTGTGTTTTCATAGCTTGATTCTACGCGTAATAAAGGGGCGTTCAATTCAAAAAGCGCAAGGACCAAAGACTGTAAAAATCAAGTCGAGGGGGATTTATTTTACTTCATTTGTGTCATTATTATAAACACGGGGTCAACTTTGTAACTACCAACCTCAAATATACTTCGCGTCGTTATAAACCAGTTTTTACAGGGGGAAATATCGAGCCTGTTTTCGTTTCCAAATGCGCGCACAGTTTACACAGGCTCTTCCTTTAGGTCCATATGAATCGTACAACAAGAACAGCCCCCTTGTTATCAGATCTCAGCATTGTGGTATTATTTAAAGTCAGCGATGTGTTTCCTGAGAGAGCGGGCCAGAAGTTAGTGGCCAGCAGATAACCCCTGGGTTCAGACCCCCATTGTGCGCCAGGAAGACGGGTAGAAATATTGTGGGATTCTCATCCTACTGAAGGACTTTAAGGAGCCCTAGCAGCATCTTCCTCACACTTAGAGCTTGCCCCCTGCTGGTATTTAGGACTTTGAGGTAATCTTTCAGATTACAGGTGACCTGCAGTGTTTTTAATCCAGGTTCTTAACATCCTAACATTGATTCCTTGTTTCTTCTCTGGATCTGAAGACAGGAACTACCTGCTGCTCTGCTGCCAGACGAGCACCCGTCCAACTTCAACACTCCAGAGACCCCCAGCTCACGCCTCAGCCCATCACCTCACACTCAGCGGACATGGAGGGTCACATGGTGAGGATCTCCCTGCTCCTGTGCATCGCTGCGACTGCCTCAGGTAAGCCCTTCCCATTGTTCCTTCAATTAGGACGATATTATACTGCCCTGTTGCCGACGTGAGTGCAGATTGACAGCAGATTATACGGATGATCTGAATAATTTAAATTATTTTGAGCCTCCGTGGCATACATTAGCTTGACACCATGGCGCTGACATAATCTCTAACTGATGATGTAAAAAGATTGTTAAATGCAGTGCATATTTATATATCTTATACTTAAAGCAGGGGGTTACGTCAGATCTGCAGAGATTGGGTCGGTACAAAGTTTTTATTGTGAAGCCTTTCACTTGAACTGTTTATCCCTGCAGCGTGTAAAAGATTATAGAGCACAGCATTAGAATAGCTTTGGGAGATGAATATCATTATAGCAGAGATGAGCACAAAACATATGTCTCTCCAAATGGCGTTCACACTATTAAACCAGTGAGTCACCCTGGGAAATGTTTGTTTGTGTGGGTTTTCATCGGTGAGGAATATTTTTACAGAAAGACAGGAGGGGAAGACGTGTGGTGCCCATTGATTCGATGCAATCCTCCAGCATCACCTTGGTGAGCCGCCCCATGGCTGAACGTAATAAATTCAAACTTATAATCCAAAGGTGACATATGGAAAGCTGAACCCTGCAGATGCCCCCAGGCCACAATCCAACCCCTCTGACCGCTGGTGTGCAGTGCTGCTTTGGGATGTTTGGGCTTCCTCTCCCCCGCAGCGCTCTGCTTCCAGCTAATGAAACAATGCTGAAATATTTAGTTGATTGAATTCATTCTTGGTGCCGGCGAGGCGTACCAAATTGTTCTTATTATACAAATATCAAAATGGAAAGTGCAGGGTGTGCAGAGGCAATTTGCGTTTTCCCCAGGTCAGAGATATTTTTTGAATCTGTTGGAGATTAATTGGTCTTTTCAACCTCATGAATATGGTAAATCGTTTTTATGGACTTGGCCAACCTGTGCCTACTCCCAGACAGGACTAAATTATGTTAAAACTCGATTTCTTTTGAAGTTTCTTTTGAATGGCTGAGTGTATGTAAAGCACGGTCTCCCTCAGACTCTAAATGCCATCAAAGAAAGCATAATGCATCCTGCTGTTAGGCAGCGCAGTTTTAAAATGAACGGTCGGCCTGGAAAGGTTGCCCACTTTCATTACTCGGCGCTCTATAAAGTGAACCAAATCACTAACATTTTCCTGCCTTCAAAACTGCAGCTTAAAAAGGCGCTTTGGAGATAAAAATGGTGAGTTGCGGCTGAGTTTGTGCCAGAAAAACAAGTCCGCTCACCGGATCTGACATCCGCGCTGACCTCCTGCCTGAAGAATCGCGATGGTTCTAACCATCCTCCCAGCAGGGGGGCCGCAGAGGCGGACTGGTGGAGAGCTGACCTCATGCGGCTCCTGCCACAGGGGACCGGTCTCAGCGTCGGCTGTCTGGAACGAGCTGCTCGGCTCAGCCTTAATTGCCGCTGTGACACATAGTCCCGAATTTTCCGTTTTTTTCTTTTCCTCATCCAGGTCCTGAGAAATGTTTATTTCCTTTCGCGCTTGTTTCTGCGTCTGCTACAGAAGCTTTAGGAGGGGACCCAGAGGGAGACGTGGCAGCGGAGAACGTTGAAGCATTAATCAAAACACTGGCGAGACAAGTACTAGTTCCTCCTTCTTAGGAGTTGTTTATTCATCATTTCCTTGCCCAGTACTGTCATATTAATTGGCCATTTTTCACTGACATTGTCTCCTGAGCTCACCGTTATGCTGCTCAAGGAATGAATCACAAACGCAGGGGCGTGACACTTTGCAGCCAGTGGTGGAAGATGCACAAGCTCAAATTTGCACATCCCCTCCAAATAAACAAATAAACCAGCGTCTATACGTCGGCTACGATTGGAAGGCTGTAACTTCAATAACTCCCGGGCGTAGCTTCATATCGCCGTGGGAGCAGACCAGTGTGCAAGTTCTTCAAAAGAAGAAGTAAACAGAAGGAAGGGAAAGTAAATCAAAAATTTGCCCAAAGGCGGCATCGATTCCCACAGCGCTGTCAAACAATGGCCATAGTGTGCTAAAGAGGGCAGTTTTGCTTTGAGCTTATTGGAAATTTCTTCATCTTTGACCTTGTTTCTAATGAATAATTTTTGTATTGACACATCCTTTCATGCTGCCTGAGATGTGAAGTGAATGAGGAATGAGCTGTTACGTCTCCCTGCTATGTCTTTTATGAAGCCTAATAAGTGATTCATGTACAACATTCCAGATTTACTCCGCGAGGAGAAAGACTTCTGTGTCTGATTCCTCTTCACTTTATCTCCCAAAGCCTCCGATGGGTTTTTATTCATTTTTGAACAGATGCAGCGGGTTGATGGGTGGATTCGTGGAGAAAATGCATCACGGCAGGTCGGCAGCAGTGTAGCTCTTCCAGGTTCTGACGCCAAACCGCTGAAATACCAAAACCGTCGCACCGTCCAAGATAAATTCCGCTCTGAACAATCTGAGCTGCGCGCCACATTTCGCAAATCTGCTGTTGATGGAGAGCATCAAGGTCCAAAGGCTTCAAAAATCCAATAAGTGAACCCGCGGTCATTC
The DNA here is from genome assembly GCA_016586285.1 of Arothron firmamentum. Taxonomy (NCBI): domain Eukaryota; kingdom Metazoa; phylum Chordata; class Actinopteri; order Tetraodontiformes; family Tetraodontidae; genus Arothron; species Arothron firmamentum. The sequence goes on along the minus strand of BJFM01000436.1, from coordinate 177,858 downwards.
TGTTGCATGATCAAGATTGAGGATCTTGAGGTTAAACACAGAATTTGCCAGAGGCATCAGACATTTTAGCAAAAGCCTTGTTGCACATTTTCATCCAACCCCAAGAAATAAAACAGACAAGACTGGTCCCGCAGCCTCTCTGTGACGTTAGAACTGTGCTAAAAATATGTTTGTTCTGGTTCCACATCTTTTCACTGTGAGGATTTGTTTATCCCTGGATCACTCTGATGTCTGTATGATACTTATTTCTCCTTAGAGTTGAGTGAGTTATCCTTTTTAATAAAAAAAAAAAAAAATAATAACAGAAAAAACCCAACCTGAGGATTCACATTTGTCGCAGGCCTTTGGTTTGTTCAGTGGTTTGTTTGGACATAACTCAGCTTTTGGCTAGTTACATAAATGACCTACTTGACCTCAGTTACATTTTTTTTTTTTTTTTTATCAAATTGCAGATGCTGAAACTGCCCATCTGCAGGCTATGCATCATAATTCCATTTGCTTCCTCTACAGTGACACCTTTCTTCACCTTTTTTCATCTCTCTGTATGCGGGTTGGTACTGTGTTCTCTGGGTCAAGGGCCTGAGTACTCTGGCTTCCTGTTTCATCTGCTCACAGAGTGTTTTTTTAATTCTCATGTGATCAACAGTAAACTTCTGGTGAGCAGCGTTGTCTTTAAAGGGGGTGTCCTGATTCTATTATATGTCGACTTTCAATGTTATTTGACTAAAACAGTCACAAATCTTAACAGTAATATATTTGTCCGGCTGTATTTGGCATGTCTGCACACAATTTCCTAGTAGGAAAATGTTGAATATGCCCCCTGCAGCAACAGCGTCCCCACTGGGAGCCAGTCATCTCCATGCTAACTGCTGAACCGCCGCTCGGCTGCCTACCGCAGAGCGTCCCTCCACGGGCTGGAGGAAAAGCACAAAAGCGATTAGCAGGCTGCCGGGGACAGAGGAAGGGCCGTCTGCGGATGTGTCTCAAAGAGGGAGAGGGAGCGAACGAGACAGACGGAGATAATAACATTCATAAAGCTTTGTGGAGACAGTCGGGGATGAAGGCGGGGGTCAGAGTCATGTGACTGTTGAAGATGGGGGTGAGTGATTCGGAGGGAAGGTGAAGTGGAGGGATTACCAAATGGACATTAATCGGTCAGAGTATTTACAGAACAGAGGAAATAAGAGCACTTGATTTGTCCTCAGAAACAGTTAATCAGCTGTTTTAGAGCGACGGGCTCTTTAGAAGATGTGAACTCGAACGTGCGGATAAACAAAACCAAAGCCAACGAGGAAAGCCCGTTCATGTGGGAAAAAAAAAAAAAAAAAAAATGGCGTGGAGAGTCAAAACAGTCCACTTCCCCTGTTTGACTGAAGTGAGCCAGCGTGGCTTGTAGTCAGACTGGGTGGCAGAGAGACGCGACCAGTTGTCGCTGCCACAGACCGATTTTAATCTGCTGCAGTGGTATGCCCCTCCCAAATAACAATCCACATCAGACTGCTTTTCCTCTGTTTGAATGTGGTGCCAGAGAGCCTCACTCGCTTACTCCCCTCTGTTTGTTCCCACATCTTTTTTTCTACGCTTGTCCTGATCGAATAATCAAGCTTTAAAAAAAAAAATTAAAAAAAATGAACATACAACATGAACAGCCTTTGATATTCATGTCTTTATTCTCAGTTAAATTTCAGCAAAATTCCCTTAAAAAAAATAAAAAGGAACATTTATACCTCCCACTCCATATGTTTTGTGCTTGTGTCTCCCTCACAGTCCTGGCTGCAGGGCCTGGCGTCCGGCGGCTCGCCACGTGTGCACTTGCAGTTGTGGCGAATGGCTCATTAGTAGTGGCTGAGATAAATGCCTCGTCAGCATGGCGACCTCTGGCGCTCATGTCAACATGCCTGCTGTCTGTAGAGATAAAGCATGGCATTATACATGCTTATCTGTCTGCCAGCCTTCAGTCCCGGGGTTGGGCACACATGCACCAAACGCACCTGTGTGCCGGGGCAGAGTGTGTACTTTAGATGTCTCCCGTTTTGAAGGGAATTGTCCCCCCCAAAAGAAAACAACAGCATACTATCTGCCCGTTTTTAAACCGCTGTGGAAGGCCAGTGCTGTTTTAGAGTTGAACTGCTTGATTCAGTCTGTGGGTGGGTCGTTTTCCTGTTGATTCAGGTGCCGCTCCAGTCACTCACTATTTCGAGGACACGAATCGCTGCGTACTGCATGACAGCATGTGCGTTTGTCTTCTGAAGCTGCTTTTCATCCCAGCGATCTTTTAAATGACATATCTCGTTCGGGAATAAGGGGCAAGGCCTGTGTAAGGGCCACAGATGTGAAAATGGAAGTCGATATAAAGCTCCCACAAGGACAAACCCGCCAGAATGAAATGCACGTAGGTTTTCTGCTTCACTGGCTTTTGAATGCCGGATTTTTCCATTTTGTCAGCAAACAGAAAGTGCGACTCAGAAGAGCAGCCTGGAGACAGGTGACAGATTATTTTAATACAGCTCATACACCTGCCTCAAATCCAGCTATCAAACTTGGGATACTTAATAATCTTTACACATATGCTCCAGGGAATGAGGCCCCACTCGTCAAAGTGCTCCTCTTTGTTCAGACACTTCTATTAGTTAAATAGTGAAAATGAAATCATACATCTGGAGCCAACTCATGGATCTACTTAATGCTCCCAGAGCCTCGCAAGCATTTGTCGTATATACATTTATGGACATCTGGCACACGAAATTCTGAAATGGAAAGGAAGGAGAAAGTTTGAAGCGATGAAGACAATGCATTTCCTGCGTAGGAGGATTAAAATAACTGTAATTTAACGCGGCAGCGCCAGCTTTTCTAACCTCTCGCGCTGTGGTACTTTGTCTACTCTCCTGTTTTTACTGGGGTCAAAGGTCGCAGCTTCAACTCCGCTTCCCTCAAATGGGTTTTATTATTATGCCTCCCTCATATCAGAAAGCATTAATATTTACTGGCAAAGATTAAAAAAAAAAAAAGAGCTAATCTCTGTTGGTACTGAACCATATGCTGCATGAAGCTACATTAATCTTGAGTGATTGGGAGCAGTCGCTGTTGTGACTCGTTTCGTGGTTTGCTGGCGGTTACTGTGAAACCTGTCAGGTTAGTAAATCTACTTACCAATTAACACTTAGATGATTAATTGTGTCTTGTTGGTGCTTTGTCATTATAGGGGGATGAACTAACGGCATGAGTGATGGGAGAAAACCAACCATAGCCAATGAAAGCTCTACCAGGGGCTCTACCAGATGAAGGCATTAGCGTGATTGTATATTTTTGGTCTGTTGATGCTGTTTGAGTCATCTACATTGGAAAATATGTTAAGTCTGGGAGCAGGCAGTGAGGGAGGAGGGAACTGCAGACCTTACGCCGCTGTCAGACTAGTTGTTTAGCCAGCTTCCGACAACGATGAGAGGATGGACGAATGGCTCCCAGAGGTGTAAACAGAGATAGTGTGAAGACAGGCTGTCTCCAAACCCACTATCACATCCCCTGTTCCTCTCCAGCAGACGCCGTGCGCAGCACTCCGAATACGAGTCAAAAGCCCCGCCCCATTAAAGGTGCTAATCAGCAGAATTCTTGATGGAATATCAAGACTTAACGAGTGGGAGGTGAGATGGTCAGGAAGCCTGTGTGTTGTGCGGAGTGTGTAATGTGTAGTATGCAGGGGTGAGAGGCCAGGGGACAGTGCGGGCCCCTGCAGAGCACTGATAAGGGATTGTTTACCTTCCTGTGGATGGTCAGACCTCAATCTGCAGTTGCGGAAACGTCGGGACAATAGGTGTGTGTGTGTATGTGGAGTCCAGAGACTTTGGTCAGCCTTGAAGCTCCCGTTTCCCTGTGCAACGGACTCTGATAGGACCGCTGACCCCCGTCATTCCCCTTTCCCCATCAGGACCAGGGACACAAACAGTTTACTTCACCCCGAGGGAGACGTTTGGTCTTGAAGTTGCCTGATGTTAGAGTCTTTCTTTCTTCCTTTCAGTCTTTTTCTTTGAATCAGGTAACTACTGGTTTATACAGGGATTGGCAATTAGAGAGTACACCAGACCCCCGCTCACTCCCCCAAGGTGAATGGGAGAAGCAGCTACTTTTTGGGCCGCAGGTATTCAGTGCTTTGAATATAAATCAAAATTTAGCCAAGATGTGATAGAAATTAAAAATTCAAGGACTCTGGCGGACTGGTTGAGGAGCCGACAGCATTGCAGACCCGGTGTAAAACACAGCTGCGCAATATGTCCACAAAATGCATTTACATTTAGAGAAATTTCATCCCCTTTTGACAGAGGCGAGCGCACATGGCAGCCCCAGCCAGAATAAAAGAAGCCTCCTTTCATTTTACATGGGTTACGACAGATGTTTGTGTTTGAATCTGACCATTGTGTGAGTTGCACCATGGTGAGGTGGTGCTGGGCCCCCGCGTCTTGTCAGTTGCCACTTTTGTGTTCAGACTTCTGACAAAATGCAGTAGAGGAAAGAGAAATACAGGATGTCCACTCTGGAGCGACCACCTTTGATCGCTCTTTAGAATAAATCCACAGTGTCTCCACTTAAGCCTGTGGAGAGCTACCTGGAACAGGGGAAATTCCCAAGTTTTTTTCATGTTCTGGGGTCTGTTGACGATAATCAGGAGCTGGATATTAACAATGCTCCACGTCCCAAGGCTGCATTTTTTGCGAATATGATGACTGGTGGAAGCTGCATAGTTAATGTCAAGCGGATGCTAAAATGCTCAGCCGTGGAGCTTTTGTAGATTCGAGCCAGATGCTTCTATTAAATGTTCTCGGCTGTTAAAAGAGGAATAGACAGAGACCCTGGACGAGTGTGGTAACTTTACCCCCACCTGTCCTTGCTAAACCACATTCTGTCCTCAGTTATTCTGCCGTGCAGGCATGAGTGCTGTTCATATAAAATGCTCCTCGCTGATGGCAAAGTGTCCATTATTGGCTGATATTTGGCTGCATCCTTGTTCATTTTATTCCCATTCCATCCAGTTGCAGAAGCAAGTTTAATTTGTATTGAATTTTGTCAGTGTGCCCATTTGTAGTTGGCCATATAGTGTTGTTACCATGGTAATTGGCAGCAGTGCATTGAGGCGTAGAAGTCAAATTGATGCTGTTTTAACATGACGTCCCTGGCCACTGAAATAAAATTTGCATTAAAAGTTAAAGTCACAATCAAATCTGATTACACGTCCGTTTCATGGATTGAGACTATTTTCTACACTCCCTAATGTCCCACAATGCTTTCTGTTCACATCTCCCCCATACCTAACATCTAAATGGAAATCACCAGCATCCATAAACATGTCTTCTCATGGAATGGGAAATGCAGAGGACTGATATAAGTAGATAAAGACGACCGAAAATGGAATGATTCTTCTATACCTCATTTACCAGCAGACCACTTAGAGGGGCCAATGGCATTTCCGGGGTCAAGGGGGCAAAATGAATGTTCTTCACATCCGAGGATGACTCACAAAAAAAAAGAACGTGCACACAAACCCTCCAACACACATGCACGCACACACGCGCAGAGTCTTACCGAGTCAGTGTGATTTATAGTGAGACCTCTCAGGCGACACTTATGGGCTGTTGACTCTGTCACGGCAGAGCATGAAAGAAATAACTTTATGGATGTGGAGATGGAGCAACAGGCATTAACAGAGATGGCCAAAATAACAGGAAATCAGCCTTGACCTCTGCAGCTTGGGGGGGGTGGGGGGGGGGGGGGGGGGGGG